>CAIGRL010138849.1:0-21847 GCA_903798325.1 Fraxinus xanthoxyloides
AAAAAATTATCCACATAACTTCATATGGAGATATCCATCTAGCAGATTGGTAAGCAAAAATTTCATCTATTTCTTTCTTTGTTTCATTTGTGTGAACTAAAAAATTGATACGATCATATCCCCGTACACATATTTGTACAAATATTTTACAATTTTGATAGAAAAACATACTTTAACATTAATGTGGCATTCAAATTTTGCACTTAAATAAGGATTATATGGCATAACCCATCGGTTGTCTAACATATGGCCTCTAACTCGGATAGAAATACCATTATCACGGTGCTTCTACAATGGATATGAGTTTTAACCAAATACAGTAATATTACAAAACTCTCTTGGGTATTTGTTTCTACAACTTTTATTTGCTTCCATACATATATTTTTCGGATTCATATTTCCAAAAGGGCCATGCATATTATGTCCAGCAATAGCAGAACGAAGATGAATGTATTTAGTTTTGTCAAGAATTTCGCATGAACTATCGTATCAACCTCTTGAGCACAAGAGGTTTTATGTCCAGATTTGAATATTAAAATACTCGCTTTGTATAAATCATGTTTCGATTCTTCTAATTTTGCTCTAATATACGTATAATTATATCTGGTCGATTTTGAACTTCATCATTGTTTTCTAGTTTTTACCTAATCTCTGGCCAATTTTAATTACACGTTATAGTTAGGAATATATCCAATTTTCCATAACGTTGAACAATATCCATTCCATCCATGTATCTTCTTAGCATTTCACGAGGCCCACATGTAAAAGATTGTGGTAAAACAATTTTTCTTCCAACTTTGCACCATTATGTTTTCCCATTCTCAACACTGCCTACAATACCTTGGTAAAGTTTAACACAAATTTATTTTCGATTATTGCGAAAATAGTGTAACCTTGCAGTTTGAATCTTAACATACATATCTACAGCATACTGTTGAAATAATTTACCAGCGTGAAGCAACACAGACTTACCAGAAGGCTTGCTTTGTAATTTATACGAATAATATTCTCGGCAAGAGACCTAAGTTCGTTTCTTCGCTTGACTGAGCATTGTAGTATCCAAAGAGAAACCAAATTGAACACTCATTGTTAAGATAAAATACTGCAAAAAAAGAAAACTCTACCAGAAGATATATATGCAAACCTTTATTTTCTTTTTCGATGAATTCAGCTGCAGACATAGTTCTATTAGGAAAAACATCATATGCCGGCATATGTTGAGGCTGAAAGTATGTGCTTTTGTGTCTCTCGATGCCTTCATGCCAACTAGATTCCCTATATGGGAAGAGTAGTGAGCTACTGCAATAGATCATAACACCCATAATAGTAATGAACTTTATGTGAATTATCAGAATGATCATATATAATGATATCGTGAGCACGTACAGTAGCATTTTCACCATCTTCGACCTATATGGCAGTTACTTATGATGTTGTAGGTGTATTAAAAACTCTTTAAGTAAGTCCGGATCGTAACAAATATGTACTTGATGATCATGCAAGTTAGTCATATCATTTAAAGGCCTAAATAATTTACTGTATGGATTTATTTTCAAGATTTTAATTAAAACAATCAAAGTAAACTCAACAAAGTTTGATGAAAGTTTCATACGATTTTCAACTTCATTATCCGTGTCGTAAAAATATAACTGCATATAAAAAGATGCATTATTATGTGGCATACGTTCATTTACATAATGATGCACTTGTCCTTGAACCAGGAATGTGTAAATACTTTGTATGCTTTAAAAAGTTCTTTATCATATTTCACACCAAATAAAGTGAAAGCAAAATGATTATTATATCCTCCTGCAATTCTTTTAAATTTCATACAATGAAATTCTTTAGAAGTAAATAAATTATATAGTTCAGCTAGTGAGTAACATATAAAAAGCTTAACTTTTCTATAAGAACAACAGAAGCCTTTACGTTCTCTATAAAATTTGCATACCTTACAATGTTTACAATAAATAGGAGTTGATAATATATACATAGTAGATGGTATGCTAAATCCCTTGGAAGTTCCTCCTAATTTAGAATTGAAAATATCTATTTCTTGATTTGAAGTTGAAGAGTCAAAGTTTTGATGAATTATGAATTCATGTCGTTAGATAATAGCAGAAAAATTATTTTCAGATAACATAGGGTCATTTCTCTTTTTGTGATAATCACTGCAATCAGTTCTAAGTCTACTTTACCTATCACTGTCTTTGAATTCGTTGTTGGTGAATAGAAGCTTTGTATAACTTATTAGTTAGAGTAGAGTGGAAACAGAAGAGAAAGTATACTATATCAATAGTTATATTTCCCAACTGAATCTTTCCATTGATATCAAGATCAAGCAAACTAATGGAAAAATATTAAATGAAAAGCACATATGAGAAAAAAATGAAGAAACTATGAGTACAAAATAAAATGTTATATGAAGCAAAACTTCTTATCATCAGTAACATGCCTCTCATCAATATTCTTTTTGCAGATGCTTCTTAAACAACTACAATTCTTCTATTCTTAATCATAACTAAACATACAATTTTTTTATTTGAACTAATTTTTTTGCCTTCTTTCTCCTCTATCGACCTCACCAATATTTTTTTTCATATGCTTCTTAAACAATTACAATTCTTTTATTCTTAGTATAATCATCACTAAACATACCAAAAGATAGCTTTTCAACTTGGTAGAAGTCAAATTAAAAAACTATAGTCTTTATTTTTAGTAAATTTCAAAAAAATGGGAAAAAAATGCAGTACTAAAAGGGATTTCAAAACTGCAGCTCGAAACACCATTTATAAAAATTGCAGTTACATAATTCATAAATCTCTATATTTACCAAAAACAATTTCCAGTTTCATCTCCAGAAGGATTTGTTGTTCTTTACGAACAATCTTGGAGCTTTCTTAGAGAGAGATGAGTGTTTTAATTTGTTGGAAATAAATTTGGGGAAAATAAAGTTGATCATGTTACCAATAAAGTAGCTATAGTAAATGATTTGTTTTAGTCAACAATAGAAGCAATAAAGTAGCCACATTAATTTCGTTTGGCTGCATGACCAATAAAAATAATTATGCCTCTTTTTTGTAAATAGGGTAGAAGAACCCATTTAATGTGAAATCCCTGTTTCAATGTGAATAGTAATGTTGACATCTTCTCTTTCAAGGTAAAGGTGGATTTAAAGGCCAAAATCAAATTTTTACATTTAATCACATATTTTACAGAATTCACGGGTATTATTCATTTATATAATATCCTCATTTTTTATATTATAATTTCAATAATTTCTTATGAAACCAAACAAGCACTAAAAATAAAATATTGATCAATAAAATGATTTTGCCAATATTACTAGTGTTTTTGTTGTGATGTATATAAGAAGGATTATGCTACATACATATAAAGGTTGAAACATTAGTTTAGATCCATATGAATTGACGAATTTTGGTATATTGATCATGACAACACATTTTTCAATCAACTGTCAAATTTTTGACACAAAGGTCAAAGTGTACATTTTGTGTGTACTAATAATTTAATCTCTAAAGGACTACATTAAAAGGCGAACATGTGAAAAATGTACATGAGGAATACGTAAAATGCCAATGAGTTTCTAGCGAAATAAATTTCATTCATTGCACTACTAGAAAATTAAGAATAAATTAATATCACACTTTTTATTTTTTATTTTTTCAAACTCAATAAATAAACTCAATAAATATCACACTAATAATTAACAATATATTTTTATGATTATTTAGTATTATGAAAATCAATAATTATTAATGGTAAAAGATTGTGATAAAGATATTTCCTATGGTTAGATGGAAAAGAATATTCTGTTTCCAAACAAACCCTAATTATATTCTTAATGCGCACTACACGCGGGGTATATTAGTCATTTAGAATATGTCTATTCGCTACTATAAAAACTCCCCCCATTTTATTAAAATTTTACAATTACGCAACGACGCTCACAATCAACAGCCGTTAAGGATTAGGGTTTATATTCTTTTCTCGACGTCTATTGGGAATTTTTGACGTTTCGATATATTTAAATTAGGGTTTGTCTCCTATCCTTTTGATGTTTTTGGTTGAATGTTTTAGGGTTTAGTTTATTTTAATTGTTTTATATGTAAAATTTCATGAGATATTGATATGATTTTGGTTTGTGTGATAATTGAAGGGTTTTCTTAACAACGAGAAGTTTTAGGCTGCTCTTTTTGGATCTTCGTATATCATATATGTTTTTTCATGTAATTATTTTTCCATCTTTTTCGTGCATTGTTAATTTTTAGGTTGAGATTTAGGTTTTATTTCTTTTTCGAGTACCATATATTCCGCCGTGTTCGTATAATTATATTCAAGACGTTTATTGAATATTGAATGATGTTTTGTAACTTTGATTTTTTTACACTTTAGGCATTTTTAACCCTTTATGGAAGATATAAAAGAATCAATTACGATATACTGGATTATTAATGGCATGTTTCTGGATATTTCCGGCATTAGCTACAAATTGACGCCTTTATATTATACTTCGATTTCCATCTTAGAGTTTGTTATTTGCAAACTTCACTCGGTTGTCAAGATTTATATGGTTTGCTCTTATTTTGCATGATTAATTTATATTGAAAACGTTCCACAGTAGTTTTTTTTACTTTTGATTATATTTTACTGCTTTTAATTTTGCTAAACTTTAAATTTGGGAAGTGCTTAAAGTTAAAATTTAGGGCATTTTATGTTGTTGAGCTATGAAAATTTCTCATCACTAGTTTCCATATTTTATTTTATTTCTCTTAAAAAATTGATGAATACATTACAATGATTTCTTTGCAGTAATTGAAATTTTTACACTTAAACTGTGTTTTTCTAGTATGTTAATTTAGCTTGCATGATAATTAGCGGGAGTTATTGATTTTCTTAGCATTGTTTGATATTTAATTAATTGAGAAGGTTTGAGTAAAGTAATCCTATCCATGTAGTAGGAACGAACTTCTTCTAATGTTGCTTGCCAGCCCTTTTTATGCCTCTGAATGGTGTAGTGTGAATGATGTATCCGATTCTGATTTTTGCGTTGATTGTTTCGACAGTGAGGACTGATGATATAATGGAATCAAAGATTGGCAAGAAGTCTAGTAGTAGTAAATCCTTATTCTACGAAGAACCCCTGGGATACAGCATTGAGGACATTCGACCAAACGGAGGAATAAAGAAATTCAAATCTGCTGCTTACTCCAACGTGAGTTTTAATCCCCCTTTTTTTGCTCCATTCTTCCGAGAATCATAAATAGTTTTTGATGTTTGTGAAAATTATGAGGATTTGTTTTTCAACCATGTGTTTCACATATGCAGTGTGCTCGGAAGCCGTCTTGATAGTTTCTGGGGAAGTGCAATAACCACCAGAGGTGGTTCAGAGTCTTTAGACTGAGTTTTTTTAATCGTTTATTCTGCTGTACACTTTGTTTCTGTCTCCTTGTCATTTCAATTTTCTGTTTGAAAAAGTACTCATATACATCAAAATCAAAATGGCATTACTGGCCTCGGCAATTGGATTTGAAGGTTACGAAAAAAGGCTCGAGATTTCATTTTCTGAGCCTGGAATCTTTGTGGACGCTGGAGGATGGGGCCTCCGATCTTTGTCCAAAACCCAGTTGGACGAAATTCTAATGCCAGCTCAATGCACCATTGTTTCCTCATTATCGAATGATCAAGTTGATTCGTACGTCCTATCAGAGTCTAGCCTCTTTGTGTACCCGTACAAGATAATTCTCAAAACATGTGGGACTACAAAATTGCTGCTTTCAATCCCACCCATCCTCAAGCTGGCTGATACTCAAAAGCTAACCGTGAGATCTGTAAGATATACACGCGGAAATTTCATATTTCCTGGGGCTCAGCCATTTCCACATCGCAACTTTTCTGAAGAAGTTACTGTTCTCGACAACCATTTTCACAAGCTTGGTATGAGCAGCGAAGCTTATGTGATGGGCGGTGTTGATGAAAATCAAAAGTGGCATATCTACTCAGCTTCTGCTGAATCCAAAGATATTCTTGGTCCGCTTTACACTCTAGAGATGTGCATGACCTGTCTGGACCAGAAGAAAGCATCCGTATTTTACAAGACTGAGTTCAGCTCAGCTGCAATCATGACTGAAGTTTCTGGCATCAGGAAGATTCTTCCAGATTCTGAGATTTGTGATTTTGATTTTGAACCTTGCGGTTACTCCATGAATGCTATTGAAGGGGATGCTGTCTCTACCATTCACGTCACACCAGAAGATGGCTTCAGCTACGCAAGTTTTGAAGCAGTCGGATATGATTTCAAACTGTTGGATTTGACTCAAATGCTCGAGAGGGTACTGTCTTGCTTTCAACCAGCTAAGTTTTCTGTAGCTTTGCACTCTAATGCCCGTGGGATGGAACTGGATTCGGAGTTCACTTTTGATGTGAAGAAATACATTTGTGGAGAAAGGAGCTGTGAAATGCTTGGCAATGGTGGATCAATCATGTATAGTAGCTTCATTCTCGATAGTTGCGGGTCTCCCAAATCAATTCTGCATCACTGCTGGAACGAGAATGAGGATGATGAAGTTGGGGAGTCGTAGTTACCATTTGTCGAATGCGTCGGAAGTATGAATAAAAAGTTTATTTAGTATAACCGAGTCTTGATTGTTTTTTTTTTTTTTTGAAGGGTATGATATAAAACTGGGTTTATTGTTTTACCTTGATATTGAATTAATATAAATCAGCATCTGTTTTATCCATGGCTTTCAAAATATAATCTTAAGGTGTGTGTGTGTGTATTTTTGTCCTTTTTTGGTCTATTTTAATTTTTTGTTTCGAATATTATGTTAAGGTGTTTGTATTTTTAATTTGAGTGAAAATAAGCAAGATGACCACAATGATCTATAAAAAGAATATGGTTTATTAAAAAATGTTTATAAATCACTTTTTATGTAAGCTAAAGCAATTGACAATGAAATTTACCAAATTCAAGAAAATAATTTCCTTCTCTTGGGCATTTGCTAGATGGTTCTTAAACTTCAAAGATGCTAGCCTTCGTTTTGGACACATTTTGAAAATTGAACTTTTTGAAAACTCTAGGAAACATTTCAGAAACTATAAATTTTTCCTAATTTTTTTAAAAATAAAATTAGTAAACAATGAGAAAACTTTATGAAAGCTTTTGAAATTATTTATAAAAAATATTTGAAAATTATGAACTTTTGTGGGCTTCGCGATTAGAATTACTTAATTTCAATCTTATACTTTAATACTTGTATTTCAATAAAATTAACTAGTGATCAGAGTTTGCATTAATACTATATAGTTTTTCAAATAAAAATATTCAATTTATAAAAGTACATTATAATTCTTCGTGTAACATTTTCACATCATTTCTTATCCTAGTTTTTTTAGAAATAACATTTCCACATATCACATCATGTCGCATTTCATTTCTCATATTCGTTTTCGTTAAATATAAAGGTTGAACCCCAACCTAGGGCTTCCACCGCCCCGTTCCTAGAGTATCGTGGAGGTCGTTTCTGTTAAATATAGCTTCGAACAGAGGTGATCATTTCATGAAATAAAACAATAACCTGGTCAATAATCCCCATCAACACCAAAAGGTAGAAGTAAAAAGAGATAATGGAAATACATAAAGATCATATTTCACCAATTAATTACGTATACATTAGAAGTTCCTATATAACAGGATAGTTACTACTTAAAAGGAGTCGATAACCTTTGATTTTTCCAACTTCTCCCTACCCTAATGGCCATGAACCGGTCTTCCCTGAGATGGAGGAGTTACTTTTCCATTTGGCACTGCCTTTAGATTGGCTTCTACTGCTATAAATACCTACAAACTATACCGTAAGCATCAAACTGAAACATATAAACATATTTGTTTTGTGCGTGCATTTCTTTGACAAAGCAAAAGATGGATAATTCTCAGAATATCAGTAACCAAGCTGGTCAGGCCAAGGGCCAAGCTCAGGTGAGCCTATTATATTTTGAGCCAATTCCCATCCCCTCTGAGATAAAGTTGATCTGTGTTCCATTATCAACTTCTTGGCGCCCCCACCCAAAAATAAAAATATGGTGTTCAATGCTTTAATTCAAGATATGAAGATCTGTAATGAATGTGTTTTCATGTTCTTATAATTTCAGGAAAAGGGTAACCAAATGATGGAAAAGGCCGGTGATGCTGCTCAATCGACCAAAGAAACAATGCAGGAGGTTGTCATATTGATTTGTGTTTTCGCTTTTGACATGTTTGATACCTTCGATTCGACGTAGATAAATTAATAATTGACATAAAACATTAATTGAGGTTTTTTATTTTTGGTTTAGGCTGGACAGCAAATGAAGGACAAGGCACAAGGTGCAGCTGATGCAGTTAAAAATGCAACTGGGATGAACAAATGAAGATTGATGGATCCTTCTACTGCTTTGAAGTTTTGATTGCAAAAATTTTGATTCTGCAATTTATTTTTTATTCCTTGAAATAGGAGTTTATGTCATAAAACTTCAATAATAATTATTTGAATTTTTTTTTGAATTTGGCAATGAAAATTCTTTAAATTGGACATGTTAGTATTTTCATACTTATATGTGAAAACTCGCACTCTTTATTTCAAGTAATTAGGGTTTTACTGTCTTGTAGATCGATGATAAATTGTTTAAATTCCATTGGACAATGAAGTAAAGATCCACTGCCGAATATTCCAATCATGATCCGATGAATGACATTAATTTTGGAACTTTTTTCTTATTGATCATCTAAATTTTACATAGATATTCTGTCTCTATTAAACAAGATGTCAATGCCCCGATCCATGAAAACTTTAACTCTTCCCAGGGAGCCATACACTCGCCAATTAATGGATCAATTTTAACTTCTGGAGAACTCTAGAATAGGCAGCTACCATTTCGCCAGTAGCATCCCTGCATATAGCTCCAATATAGTAGACATTTACAAAGGATGGTAATGGGGTCGGGTTTGAGATGGGGAAGCCAAATACAACATATCTTTCGAATTGTAAAATTGGTAAACGACGAGCTCAAAATAACAAGCAAATGGTGGTTGCTCAAAATGAATTTAATAATTTGATTTTATATTAGTTAATTATAAGTTTGGCATTGATTTTTTAGCTTATTTTTGGGCTATGTTCTTTACTCATCGGGATAGGTTTTGGTACCATTTTGAAGAATTTACGACAAACTTTGCAACCTGTCTTTCAAATTGAAAAACCATCATAGTAAGAGTTCAAAATAGCAAGTTAAAAAAGAATGTTAAAATTGGATTTTCGTTTCCATTTTTAGATGTTAATTTAACTAAAATTTTATTTTAATATATATAAAGTTTAGCAAAAAAGAAAAATGAAAATGAAAATTTAGTTCCCATTGGTATAATTTTCAAAAAATTATTTTATCAAAATTTACTGAGAATTCTAACTTTTAGCCCAACCAAACCAAGGGGGCTTAATCTCTTGAATACTAAACCACCAAAGGGGCTTGTTCTCTTCAATGGATGATCCCTTCTAACAAATTAAAATTAGCAATGATATTCATAGTGAGAATTATATGTAGTTGTCCTACGTATGTGGTATACATGTGATAGTTTATTATTTGATATATAAGACAATTAAAAATTATCACATTAATGCATCCAATTAGAAACTGTCATATATATATGTCACATATGACGATTATTAGTAATCATCACTATAAATAACATTATTCAATTGAAATACATAGGCCCCCGTTTAGTGTGTACTAATATTTTGATATAAATTTAAATTAATGTCAACAATTAATTTTTACTATATGTTTCGTGGAACTTACAACTTTTCAATTATATATTTTCATCAACTTTTATTAAAATTTACTTTAGTAAGCTCCATTCTTCGGTAAACTTATTTTTTCTAACCAGAAAACCACTATTCTATATACAATTTCCCCCCAAAAATGGGGCTCAACCATGTTTAATTTCAAATTGCATATTACATAAGCTTATAAGAGTTTCAGTGTTGCTGAAAGATTTGTGCCATCAGCCATGTGCCTTCTGTGAAGAACATCTTTAACCTTTTTATCTTCCTATGATTGGTTGTCATTTAATTTGCGTTGTTCTTAAGGAACTTGATGCTTTCTATGTGTTACAAACTTTGTATTTCATATTTATAAACATATATTGCATGGTTTTCTACGTTATGATCTATTGTCCAAAGGAATTGTACAATTGCTTCTATCACAAAATATGTGGAACATTAGTGGTTAGATTTACTTCCTAAGTTTGTTGCCACGGTAATAAATCTTTATTGTTGCTATTGATATCTCTGGTCATCATTCGAGGACACTTCTAATGTGGTGTCATGTTTCCGGGATAGTCCATAACACGATCTGATAAGTCAAGTGTCATGTTTTATATTTCTTTAAATTTCTAATGCTTGAGAATACTTTAGGGAATTCTTTGAGCAAGTATTCGATATGGTATGTGTCGTGTATAAAAAGAATTAAAATCCGCGTAGCTTGTAAATTGCATGATGGGTTATTGTTCTACATTTTTCAAAAATCACGCCTTGATATATCTTCTCATCTCCATGCAAGATATGCATTTCTTTCATTTTTATTTTTATTTTTTGGGTTCTCAAAATGCTTGATATATATATATTCTGTTACTAATACTACCATAGATGAATTGGCAATCAGGCCAATGGATTTCTTTATGGAAGAAAATAATATTTTTTTTTTCAAGAATGTAACCAAAAGCGAAGTACTTTTCTTAATAAATTTGAAGCCAACAATAAAATGCAAAATAACTGGGATTTTTCATGCCTGTTAAACACCATTTATTATGTCTAAACCCAATAAATTACTAGATAAGAACCGGTTTGATATAATTATGTTTAAACATAATTATTCAAGAAATTTTAGGACCTTTTTGGATATTGGCAGACTACTTTCGTGCCTCCTACGTTGTTTTCATGATTCTCTTCCACTTCTATTAAACGTTTCAATGGAAAATCATTGCTTCTGCAAATTACAAAATTTAGCATCTAGCAAGATTCAAAAAGGAAATGCTTTTGGGTATGACCATGAAAATTTGAATCGATTGGAGAACAGTATGGACATGTCTACATTTGTAAAGGTGAATTGGTATATCGGTCTAGCCAAAAGCAGGTCGATCATTAACTGGCTTGACGCGGGCTCGATATTGGTATATCGGTCTAGCCGAAGCAGGTCGACTATTATTTGGCTTGAAGCAGGCTTGACATAGCCCAAAAATAAGCTCAGTCGAGGGTAGCTCGTGTGAACAGGAGATTATACTGGGCCAACCCATGCAGGCCAACTATGAAAACATTCAGATAGCTTGATTACATCTTTTATATGAACTAAAGCATGGTCGGTTATGCTATATGGAATAAATCAAGCTATTCGTACATATTTTTTTGACATGAAATTTTGACAACACACTTGACATGACAACATTGGAAGATGAGAAAGCAAAAAGAAAAACAGGCCATTCAAGTTTGGCCACGTCAGTTTCTGTATCAATTGTGTCAAAAAATTTATGTACTTGAAGCTTTATTGATATGAAATTCCTAAAAATATTTGTTACTTTTTGCATGAACTTCTCTTTTCGAAGTAGTAATTTCCGAAGATTACTTTGAAAGAAGAGCGTATGATATACGTTCTCTGGATTTGGTTAAGAAAAGTTTAGTGTGTGTTGTGTTTCGTAGTAGATAGAGATTTGTTATGTTGTTAACAAGAGTCATTCTAAAATTTTTTATAGACGACATAGACTGATTATTTGTCAAAATTACGAGCCAAGCTAGGCATCCACCTAGGTAAGTCAATTATGTGAAAATATATGATATTTGTGTCCTTTTTAAAACATTATATGTAACATTTTTGTTGGTCATTTCATGGGAAGAGAATGAACATTTTTTTAAGCGTACTCTTTAATCAAACTAAATGTAAATGGTTGGGGCTTGAGAGAGAGCGTAAACTTCTTTTAGTGCTCAAGTATATAGTTCTCATGTTTGAACTAACAATATGCGTGGATACCGTTAAACTAGCCAGTTAGATCAATCAAATTGTCCTAATTTAACGATATCTTAAAATTTCAGGAAAATGGTCAACGAATAGGGTTTTAAAACAAAACAAGATTGATTGGATCTATTCCAAAAACGATCAAACTTCCATGATCTCGACTCACTTTTAATTTCAGTGGATCGTATTACACGTGAACTAGTTAAAGCATGACAGAGCTAATCAAAACTCGACCAAACCGTACAATTTTTGTCATTTTCAATGTCATGGTAGTCCATGACTATTCTTTCTTATGTTAGGTCAATTTCTTCTCATTTTGGTGGGTGGTCAATTTCTTCTTTCGGCAGTTAGATTATGTTTAAGCAATTAGGTTGCACTATGTTGAGTCCATCCCCGTCACATGGCCCAAATGTTGACTAGAAATAGGGCAATAATGTTTCCCTTAGTAGCGATGGATGTCCAAAAGTAGAAAAATGGGAAGCTTCTTTCAAATGAAGTTCTAGCAACTTAATTTTAAGTTACAATATTGAAACCCGATGACTTAAAACATATATACACACTTCGAGCAAATCATTCCTCATTTACTTTGAAGTTCGAGCCATATTGATCAAGAATAATTCTATTCGTACATAATCATTTACCGAATTTTTTTACAGAATTGACAAGTGACGGTCCCCTATTGGGGGGTGCTGTACACGTAGCGCAGTTGATTGATCAATAGGAATCTAGAAATCTATTGACAAAGTTTACTCAACGAAGATCTATATGGAAGGAATATAGAGTTAAAATCATTTTTCACTACATAATAAGTAAAATAAATCCACCTTTCAGTAATTAATAAGAAAAATAAGCACTTATGAAACAAGGTTGTCTCTTCATAATCATCACTCCCTTAAAATGGGACTGAATCTAATATTCTCCCACTAAACTTTACATTTTAGAAAAAGGCTAAAGTTGGTTGAGATGGGTGGAGGTGTACCTTTTCTTCTTTTTTTCCTTTTTAATTATTAAAGTGACTCTCTTTTTGGTTAGTTGCTTGGAGGGGTTATCATCTAATTGTAGTAAAGCGTGAGAAATCTTTAGCTCATGCTTATTTCTAGAATCAATACGGCACGTTCAACTCATATTCCTTTGTACCCTAAACCAAAGTTGTTATTTGTATAAATTGAATAATGAAGTATGTAAAGGGAATATAGCCTTTAGTCAAGGTGTGAATTGTGATGCTTGTAAGTATTCAATGCATTTGTAGTGCCGATCGACATATTTGATAGTTTTTATTATGACAATAATAGATTAAGGGTGATAATGAGTCGAACAGAACCGGCTTGTCCTTTGGCTCGTGTGAACATGGCCCGAGCCCGAGTAGGCTAGTATTTTTTTAAGGAATTAATAAAATAAGTAACAAAATGAATCAACCCATGAGCTAAAGATGAGCCGGCTAGCGAAAAAAATCAAGCTTGACTTGTCTCAATGGGAGCCCGAGCTATCGATGAGCTGAGCCGGCGAAAGGTTCAACCCATTAGCCACCCCTACAATAGACTATTATGATTATTAGTTTTCAATAAAGATTCTTGATAAATTTTAAAGACACGGTTCAAATGACTATATGTGGTTCATCTTTAAGAGTTTAATTCTTTTAAAATAAATATGTTAACATGGTATCGTAGCTATACAAATAAACTTGGTTCCACTCTTCTCGCCACCCATTTATAAAATTGTGCACTATTAGTAAATGAATTCGATCTAAACGTCAAGGGATAGGGATGTATTGGAAAGGAAATTTGAGTGGTTACACACGTCCTCATGTGACTATGGTCATGGAAAGGACATTAAATTAACCATCGATCTCTAAACTTTAATCTTGAGATTCTCGCATTCTTGTTAGCAAATGCATTTTGGGACTTTAATGAATGGCCAAACTCAGGGAATGTTGGATTCCCTCACGTTTCTAGCTATTTTATTATATAAATATACGTACATGCATATGTGCCAAGTTCTTAATTTCAACAATTAGAAAATCTCACTGTATAAAGTTCAAAGAGAAACCGACAAATTTCCAAGCAAAACAATAACTAGTGATTAAATTTCCCCAGGAAGTATTTGGCTTTTATTGTTGGAAATTATGGAAAGGAAAACTTTGAATGGAGAAATTGTCCTTATTTTTAAAAAGAAAAATTAAATTTTATAAAGTTTACAATATATATGATTATCTTTTAATTTAAAAAACTTGTGTTCTAAGAGTTGTCTCTTTTATGCACCTTTTCTTGTTATACGTTTTCGTGAAACAATTCGAGTACTTGATGAATAATAATCTTCTGAAAGGTCATGAATTTTTTTTCAATGAATAACAACGTTCAAAAGCTATAGTATCTTTCGATTATTAAAAATCAATGTAAGAATTCTTCTCCTTGCATTATACAAATATTCTCTTCCCAAATCACGTCGAATCTATTTTCAAATCCAAAGTTCTATTCGTCTTTTCATTTGTGACATTAGTGCTAAGTCCTTCAGATGAAATTTGTTTTATGCATTTGCTCGAAGTCCAACATCACGATAGAAAAGTTGATGAAAAGTGTAGTTGAAAAATTGTGAGTTCGTCAAATGTGCGGTTAAAATTAACCATTGACTTTAACTTAGAATTTAATCAAATTTTTTAGTTGAACCAAACAACATTTCTTTGGGCATTTTTAAATATCATCACTGCTCGTTTTTTGTCTTCATCATTTGCTCAAGATTTGAAAAATGTCGCAACATGTAAGCTTTAATGATTTACACAATTACACGCCAAAAGTATTCCTATAAATCCTTTAAGAATTTATCAATATTCAGCTAAATATTTTGTCTGTAAAATATTCTTTTCTTGACAAGCTCCTGACCCTTGACAGGCATGCTTGTTCTCTTTATTCAAGAAAGGACCGAGTAACTTTTCTTAGACTGCCAAACTGAAAAAAAAAAGTCAGTTTCTAGCATTAGAAAGCAAGAAATTATTAGGCAGAGAAGAAACATACTGAAATCTTGTCCCCAGAACACCTCCATTGCTAAAACTTAGCAGGGTTTTTTGTCTGATTTTTTGCTGCATATAATTAATAGGAATGACAAGAAAAGGAGAGGGTGCATTTTGGATTTTCACATTTTTCTGCTTCTGGAACAGTGCAATCTGCTTGCTTTCTTCTACAGGTGTAAACTTTGAAGGTAAAAAAGATTATTTTTTGTCTTAAACATTAAGAGGGTTTAATGTTTTATCTTCTGAAGTTAAAGTATTCTCATGGGGTTTTTTTTTTTCCTGTAATTAGTCCAAGCGTTAATGGGCATAAAAGCTGGTTTGATAGATCCTCATGGTGTTCTTGATAATTGGGATGGTGACTCTGTTGATCCATGTAGCTGGACTATGGTCACTTGTTCTTCTGAAAGTCTTGTTATTGGCCTGTAAGTCATGCCAAAACAAAACCAATTCTTTTACTGCATATTCCTTTTTGAGATATCTTCAGCAGTTAAATGTATTAAGAAAAAATAAGTATATGTTGATAGATTGCCTTATGCAGAGGAACTCCAAGTCAGAATTTGTCTGGTATTCTTTCTCCAAGCATTGGGAATTTAAAAAATCTTCAAATTATGTAAGTAGAAAATGTTATTAAAGATAATGGTTCATAAATTTTGCATATTACGTTGCTGGTTTTAATGAATGAAATGTTTGCAGCTTATTACAGAACAACAACATAACAGGATCAATCCCAGCAGAACTTGGAAGACTCTCAAAGCTCCAGACTCTTGATCTTTCAGATAACTTCTTCACTGGTAGTATTCCACCTTCTCTGGGGCACTTGAGAACCCTTCAGTACATGTAAGCATCAAAGATTGAATTTTAGAAACTACAAAAAGGACTTAACAATGCGTTTGGTATGATGAACTGGAGACAACTGGACTTACAATATTAAAAATCTTGTTCATTGTCATGTGCAGTGCTAGGAAGAACTACTTACCAGACATGCCCTAATGGGTGTTTCTTAGGGAGGATTCAATAGCAGTTGAGAGTTGAAAAAGAAATTTTTTTTTTCTTTAATTTGTCCAGTTGTGTCTAGTACTATGCACCAAACATGCACTAAATGTATTGTTCTCTTGATCTCAAGTGGTGTATTTTTCTGAATTAGGAGGCTCAACAATAACAGTCTATCTGGAGAGATTCCAATGTCATTAGCCAACATGACGCAGCTTTCTCTCGTGTAATTTTTCTTTGGCATCTACCATGGACTACTGATTTTGGTTCAAGTTTTTGATGACATGATCACGTCAAGAATGTTTCTTATATTGCTTGTGTTTGTTTATTTTAGGGACTTGTCTTTCAATAACTTGACGGGCCCTTTACCCAGATTCCCCTCCAAGACTTTCAAGTAAGCTACTAGTTCACAGTTTTATAACTCCCTATCAATATATGTTTCTGAAAGAACTAGGATTGATGAATTTCTATCAATGTTTTTTTTACTGTCATTTTGCAGTATTTTTGGGAACCCTTCAATATGCCCAACAGGGTCAGAGCCGCCGTGCCATGGAATAACATTAATGCCAATGTCCATGACAATGAACAATTCAGAAAGTACGGAAAAAGACTTGCTACACATTATTAGTATTTTCTTATATTTTGAACTATATTAGAGTTTTTTACTGAATTACTCTGTTCAAATTTTTTGTGTACATGATCTGATTGTCCTGACTTTGTTGTCCACGCTTCCAGTGGCTGCTTTGTCTTCTGGGAGACGAAAAAGCCACAATTTTGCACTTGCCCTTAGTTCAAGCATTGGGTGCATCGGTCTGCTTCTCGGATTTGGGCTGTTTCTGTGGATGCGACGAAGGCAAAAACAGCAGAAAAATTTTGATGTTAAAGGTTTGAGAAAGATATTGGAAGTTGACTGATAACATAAGCAATAAAAATAATTTGTTCATGTTGCCAATTATTATCTTTGTTGGTAATTTCAGACCAGCATCACGAGGAAATTTCTCTTGGAAATTTGAGGAGTTTTCAACTTAGGGAACTTCAGATGGCAACCAACAACTTCAGCAGTAAAAACCTTCTGGGAAAAGGTGGGTTTGGAAATGTCTACAAGGGGTATCTTCTAGATGGGACTGCCGTGGCTGTAAAGAGGCTGAAAGATGGCAGTGCCACTGGAGGGGAGAGACAATTTCAGACAGAAGTTGAGATGATAAGCCTAGCAGTGCACCGGAACCTTCTTAGGCTATATGGATTCTGTATGACTGCCACAGAAAAGCTTTTGGTGTACCCATATATGTCTAATGGAAGTGTTGCTTCTCGACTCAAAGGTAATATACTGAACAAGTTCTGCTGCAATTTTAGAATCATTTTGTTTGAGGTCATTTTCTTGGACTCTTTAGAGTCTGATTGTACTGTTCACTTATCCTTTCAACCGTGGATTGATTTATTATAGGGTATATATGGCATTCATATCTTTGTAGTAGATCACCTTTGTTTCTTACACTATATGAAGGAATATGGGAGAGCCATTATTTCTGTAAGATAAAAATGTGAGGAAAATCTTAATCTCCTTTATTAAATTGAAAATTCTAACCCTAGACCTCGTGTTCAAATCGTTATATCATACGTACTGTTCGCTTTGGGAGAGTTTAGCCCATCTTACCCTCTATGAATATCTGTCTCGTGACTCTCGTCCTTTAGGATTCGAACTCAAGACTTAAGTCTCTCATAAGATAGATGTCTTGAGTTCAAATCCTAGATAATGTGATTGAAAGTTGTGAATGGTAAGATAAATTAGGCTCTTTCAAAACGGATAGTACGTATAATATAATGGTTTAGACACGAGGTCTAGGTCGTTACAAAAAAAGGGAGGGAATCTTCCTTCTTATCTCTCAAGAATTTCTATCATGTCCTTAAGATTCGAACCTAAGACTTTTACTTGATGAGAGACTTAAATTGGATTCTGGTAGAAATCCGTGAGGGGAAGCGGACAATAAGAGAACTGGGCACGAGGCTTGGGTCGTTACAAAAAATGCACTTTTGTAACTATTTAAGCTTCATGCCCAAATTGTTATATCATTAGTACTGTCTGCTTTGAGAATATCTAACCCATCTTACCCAGACGGCTTTCTTTAATGTCATTCAGGATTCAAACTTAAAAAAATTGTCTTATGAGAGATTTAGGGCCTGTTTGGGCCAGATTAAAATCTGATTTTAATCTAAGTCAAAGTCAAACAATCAACCACTTCTTTCATGGATCCCACATCTTTTCAATCACACATTTCAAAAACTTTTATTATAATCCACTTAAAATCTGATTTTAATCTACACCAAACAGCCTCTTAAGTTAAATCCTAGCACCATAGGCTAAGTTCTCCCAAAACGGATAATACTATGATACAACGGTTTGGACACGAGACCTAGATCGTTATTAGCCAATTGGTATAAGGATTCAATTTAAAGTATCTCATAAGACAGAGATGTCTTGGGTTCGAATCCTAGAGGACACTACAAAAACCGTGAGAAATAAGATGGACTAGGCTCTCTCAAATCAGACAATACGTATGATATAACGGGTTGGACACGAAGTTTGTGTTGTTACAAAAATTCTATTGCGAAGTTGATGTAACTCTCATATTGAGGATAAACCACTATAAACCTGTGTTTATGTGAGTGCATTTCTCTTTTCCGTTTCTTCCATCATTGCTCTCAGGATTGTGGTCCCTAACACATTTAATTTGGACAGCAAAACCAGTCTTAGACTGGGGCACGAGAAAGCGAATTGCATTAGGAGCCGCAAGGGGACTGCTATATCTCCATGAGCAATGTGATCCAAAGATAATTCATAGGGATGTGAAGGCTGCAAATATACTGCTTGATGACTATTGTGAAGCAGTGGTGGGAGATTTTGGGTTAGCAAAGCTTTTGGATCACCAGGATTCACACGTTACAACAGCAGTAAGGGGCACTGTAGGGCATATAGCCCCCGAGTATCTCTCAACTGGCCAGTCTTCTGAGAAAACAGATGTTTTTGGATTTGGGGTCCTTCTACTTGAACTGATCACGGGTCAAAGAGCTCTTGAATTTGGCAAAGCAGCTAATCAGAAAGGAGCAATGCTTGATTGGGTGAGCATACAACCCTTTATTGTTTTCTTATTTTCAAACATCAATTTTCCAAGTTACATTCACCTGCACCTGAATCTTATAAACACTACACCAAATTAGGATTTCTATAACGGCGAAATCAAAACGGACACTAAAAATCCACATAATGATCAATGCACTTTTTAGCTGTCACAGTAGGCATCAGTTAGCACTGCATTAACTTTGGAACGTATCCTGATAAATTTGATTTGTCCGATAAACTTATCTGGGGCATTTCTTAGCCGTCACAGAATGCATTAGTTTGAGCTGTTCGAATTTTATAATCTATCTCAAAAAATTTGATTAGTCCAGTAAACTTATCCAATGCTAAAATATGTCTCAGGTGAAGAAACTTCACCAAGAGAAGAGACTCGAATTGCTGGTCGATAAAGATTTTGAAAACAACTGCGATATGATAGAGCTACAGGAAATGGTTCAAGTCGCTCTCTTGTGCACTCAATATCTTCCAAGCTATAGACCAAGGATGTCGGAAGTTGTTCGAATGCTTGAAGGTGACGGACTTGTTGAAAGATGGGAAGCATCTCAGAGAGTAGAAACGAGCAAGTATAAAACACAAGAGCTCATCTTATCAGAACGATATTCAGACCTCACAAACGACTCTTCATTACTCGTACAAGCCATAGAGCTCTCTGGTCCAAGGTAAGGGAATTGCTTACACGATACAGAATTAGACTTTGGAAAGGGGAAGTTTATAGCTAAAAGTGTTTACAAAAAGCAAAGATATTATTATTATAATTTGCATAACAGTGAAACATCAAAGTCTCAAAGGGCTTTGATTTTTCTTTCTCACTGTATAGAGTTGCATCTTTTCCTGAAAAATTATTTTCTTGCTGGATAATACTGAAGCTCGAAGTGTATTTTAATTTAATGCCTGCGCGGAAAAAAATGAATTAGAAGGGACATTTACAATCTAGCAATTCCTAGGTAAAAAGAATGTTACGAATTGAAGAACTTGAATAAAAAAGGTCACCTTATCGATCAAACATTCAAGCAGCAGAACAGAAACATGAAATTTAAAACTCGGGGATCAAGTGCTTAAAAGCAACGTGTTGTTAAAAATTACATCTACATAAGAACTTAGGAGGAAATTATCCGCGTTTGTCTTTTGATTCTTACGTTCCAGCTACATAAGTCGGTATGGAAGCAAGACTATGCACCTAGCAATAGCACAAAGATCATCGTCAAAAAAAAATATTTTCCCCTCATTTCAAGGCATACAAATACAATATTTTGACATAATCATCGTCAAAGATGCTGTACTAATCAATGGAAAATTGAAGATATGAATTCCACAAAAAAAGTTAGGTATATAAGTTCTACAATGAACAAAGATTGACAACCTTAAGTACAATTAAAGTGAGGTGCAACAAATAAATTGTTTTTTATCAAGTCATAAACTTTTAGTCAATCGCCTTGAACTGCCCGCGTCAAGTATAACGAAAACAATCAGCCCATCCTCTATCAACAAGACTCTTAATAGCAAAGTTTAATATAGCAAATGATCACGAACAAATATTTGTCGATGATTGCCAACGACATGACATTTGGTGTCCTTTTGACATTAAGCTCTTGTTCGGTTCTCATTTTTTTTAAAATACATTTTTTTCTCTCTTATTTTTAATCAAACATTTTACGATAAAAATGTAATATTACAATCAAATTCAAAACTTTTACTTATTTTCTAACCACACATTCTCTATCAAATACTATTTCAAAATGCATTTTGGACAAAAAATGGACATTAAAGGGGCTCTAACATCTGAATGTGATTCAAATGGAATTACGAAAAACTATATAGGTGGTGGGCCAAATAAAGTGAGCTTTTCACACTCAGACGGGCAATCCATATGACGCGGGCCAAATCGTGAGCTATGCCTACCTCTTCATCTCTATTCTTGTTTATCGCAAAGACCTGATTACATTGGACATCCTTAAGATGTATGTACTTGAATTCTCCACCTAGATAAAATGTTCTAAGATTCGGCGCATTGAAAACAAGACAATCCCATGTGGAAAATATAGAAAGCACCAATTTCTCAAGAAATGGGCAGCCACAATTCAAATTTTCAAGCACTGTACCGTTCGTGACATAACTTTTGAGCTCCAAGTTGACGAGATTTTTGAAGCCCTTGTTCTCTATCAACTTACAACCCCTATCATTCAGGTTGTAAGGTTTGTAAGTTGAATAAGAATAATGATTTACAACTATTTCCTTCACATTATTTCAACTCAAGAAGAGGATCCAATTATCCAAATCAACAGCTGTGTAATCTGTTCCATCGAAAGCATGAACCTATTGATCCACCCACGATGAGATAATAGAATAGACAAGTTTTGCAGACTCATACGACTACCTATAGCAATCTTCACCAAATACCAGGTTCGAAAGATCTTTCCATCTATGTACCACTTTTTAGACTAAACCCTTGTCGGTATAGTGTCTCTAATAGAGAATCGACACAGTATGTCGTTTAATGTCTCCGAAGGCAGATGACTCAGCCTGTCTGCATTATTTGGCTCCGAACGTTGTCCATTTTATCTCCATCTTAAGATTCTCCCTGTTTAAAGTATTGTTGCTAATATACAATAGGAATAAGGTCAAGTACTGAATTAATAGTAGCTATGTTAACGAGCCGAGCC
>CAIGRL010138852.1:0-11496 GCA_903798325.1 Fraxinus xanthoxyloides
AATTCATTTTCTTTCCACCCTAATTTCCATGGTGCAATCAAGCGGACCCTAAGTTTTTTTTACCTTACGGTTATCAGCCTTTCAAAACCAAGACCTTAAATGCAACAGAAAAGAATGACCCTTTACTGTACATCGTCGCACAAGTTTTATGTCGAAATGTCAGAACTAGCCTTTTCAGTGCACATCTTGTTTTTTGTTAATAAGTTTTGATTGTGTATTATAACTCGTGTATTTGGGGAGTCGTATCTGCATCTGAAGGATTTATGGCTGTGATGAGTGTCATGTTGTATTCTACATGGGGATGACAAGCTCATCAATGTATAGAGTTGCATAGATTACTTTTGGCAACTGCACACGTTGTCATATCCCCCCTCAGCTTTGAAATGTTTAGTTTGCTGTCAATTTCCTTCAGGCAACTGACACATTGAGTAAGCAAAGAAACGAATCGAGAAAATAGAAATGAAGGGAAAAATTTGCAAGAAAATCTTGCACTTCGTTTCCTTAAAATAATTGTCAACTTGGCCTGAATTTTACGTATTCTGAAAATGGGTTTTTTCTTGATTTAGATAGGCGTTGACATGGTAGAAACTGCTCATTTCATGCAAATATATAGGAGCAGAGAGGTTGGTCAATCCTACATAACTTCTATTGGAACAACCTTGATTGCTATTGCGCATGCATTGTGGCTAATGGCTAAGATGCGGCCCCAAGTGGTATTGTACTGTCCTTTTTGTTGTTTCAAATTTTGTTTATTTTCTATATCAGTACTGACTGCTATATTCTTTTCCCAGATTTTGTGCAATGGCCCTGGAACTTGTATACCCATATGTGCAATTTCATTTGTTTTCAAGGTTTGAACGAATTAACTCCAGTGTCCATTTAATTTCTTAGAGGCCATAGCACATTGCAAAAGTTAATTCTCATACCGACTCCCTTAAGGCTGGGAGCAGCTCATTATTACTACTCAATTTAAAATGTGTCTTTCAGGTTTTCGGGATTAGGTGGTCATCCATCTTCTATGTTGAGAGCATAGCTAGAGTGAAGAGGCTATCTTTGAGTGGATTGCTTCTTTACAAACTACACATTGCTGATCAGTTATTTGTGCAATGGCCACAACTAAAAACGAAGTACCCTCGAGCCAATTACGTTGGCCGTCTTATGTAGCTGGTTTACTTTATACACCTGCTGCGCCTATTCTTCTGTATCATAGCATAATATTTAACCCAGAAAAGGTATTAATTATTTTCCAGAAGTTATCGGCACACATCTAATAAAGATACATAATACATAGAAACAAGTTTGGATAGGATTTGGAGCAATCTCTACCTTTTTGGTAGAATTTGTCATAAATTTTCATAGTGCTTGGAGCAATCTCCACGCCTTTTTAGTTGTTGACCTGATTTATGGCAATTGTACAATATTTTGTTATTTTTGAAAATGTTAATTTTAATTACTGACAGCTACCAGTTTCTCCCTGAAAGATCTTTTCTTGGATGGGCTTCTTCAGTTCCTAACATAATATGGAGTCTTTAAGATTCCATCTTAAAATGTTAATCTTGTTAAGAAGAATAACTCAAATCTGTATAAATTGAATCTTGTAAATAATAGTATAATACAACTGAAATGCTGCAAGAACAAGTGATTCAGGTTCCAGAAAATTAATAAATGACACATTTTCCATACAAAAAGGCTTTAGCAACTAAAATGTAATTTTTCTACATTTTCTTCTCATCACTGATTCACAGCAGTGGGGATTTACGAGGGAGAATGTGCAAAGGGAAGGGGAAATTAAAGAATCAAGCATGGAAGTCTACAATCTTACAAATGCTACCCTCTTCTGTGACTGCTGTTTTTCTCTGTCAAAATGTGGACACATTCTGGGACTGAATTGCAGCAATTGTAAGTGATGTTCCACGAAGTTGTTTGAAACATTAGCTACACGAACTAGGTCTGAAAGCAAGACCTTCTCATTCTAAATTGTCCGTGAATATTCCACTATCAAGAAATATTTTTACTGAGAGTCTACCACTTGATTTTTCAGACCTGGACAAACCATATTGTGCTTTTCGGAGTTAAAAGACATGTAGTATAAAGCATTGTCCACAATATGAAAAAAGGAATTTATCTAAACATAGAATAGAACACACGATTAAATTAACAATGTCGCGCTTTTGGTTTCTAAAATCGGTGAAAGTGTGCTGCATGTGCATTTTTAAGTAAAAATGGCAAAGAACTTACTGATTAATGAGGAATCTGAAGAAGAATGAAGGAAATGCAATATAAACATGCAGAAATGGCTGCTCCAGCAACAAAATTGTTAAATAGCTTTCGGTTGTCTCTGGTGGGTATGAAAGCTGACTTCAACGTGTTGGTCAGTTCGAAAATCCGATATGATATCTGCAGTCGTAAAAGAAAATAACAGATGAATTGCAGAAAAAAATTAAATAATTTATTCATTTCAAAGATGAACAGATTATTTTACTCACCAAGATGTAAATGGAAGTTGTGAGCATGAAATTAAGCAAAGGATACTCCGGGATGAAAGAGAGTAGCCATTTGGGTTGCCCATTAGGTATATTTGATCTGCGCATGAGATGGCTGACATCAGTTTACCTTTAACTGTATTTTAATATTGGTCAGAAAAACATGGACACTTCTAATAATTGAAATCTTATGGATATCACATTCTCCTTACAATATCATCCATATAAGTTTAAGACACGTCTGAATTGTCAATTCATACACAAATGTAGATGATTGGTGAAACACCAGGAAGTGTATTTATATTAAGATATTGTTTGGGAATGATTTTATAAAAATCATTTTTCCCCAAAATTGTGGAACTATAATTGTTCCCTACTTTTTAACCGCACATTCTCCATAAAAAAAAAAAAAAAAAAATTGAAAAAATTCTCTCCCAAACAAGCTTTAAGCCTACATGTATGTGCAGATGGTTGATATGTGCAAGCATTACAGGTTAAAAAAAAAAAAAAAATGCATATCAAAACTAGTGTAAACCAAAAAATGGCAAAAAAAAAATGGTTTTAAGTGCACCCACCTCAGCCAGATATGGAACTGAGAAACATAGGTTTCCAAAGTAACTTTGCCAAGCCACCTGATAGCACAGATCATTTGTACTATTAAAGCAACATGAATATAATATTCAAATGAGCTTTCGCAAAAAAACTAACAATTCGTGCAATTGAACGAGAAATTTAACTAAATTACTTGAATGAAGAAACAAAAACAAAAACTTACGCAAAAAGGGTCAAAGAAAAATTCCGGATGTGCTGACTGAAATTCCGCAAACATATATAAACGCTGTAGCAGAAAGAAGGCAAATGAGAAAAGTAGATATATTAGATAGAAACTTTGGGAAACACTGTTAAGACTCTCTAAATTTTTTTTCCTTCCCCAATAAGAAAAGGATGACATTGGAAATGAAGAACTCGGATTAAATTAAATCAAGACTCAATTTCAGTACACACGTTATGGGTATCCATGATGTGTAGGGATGAAACTTGTTGTATGTAACCTTGTCCATCTTGTATATACCTTCATACCACAAATAGCCAACCTAAGAAAGAATAGCTAGAAATCAAATATGAAACAAATAAGCTATTGTTTTATCATTTCAATACAAGCAGATATCAGTTAACCAACGACCTTGGTCGGTTAACTTACAATCAAGGCAAGTGCAAGAATGGATGTTTTGATTGTGCGTCTACGCTTGGTTTCAGACTCCTCCAGTTTCTCCATCCACTTTTCAACCTGCAATGACATAATCCCTCAAATTTTAATGTTCAGTGCATAAGACATAACTGCAGAAGTTCAAAAGTTAGAGATAGTACAGTGGGGTGTAAATAGGCATAGATCATTCCTATGATCCAAATGTAGCGATCAAGCCCAGATCTAAAATGCCATTCATGCAGTCGAGGAACATCTGGCTTTGCAGGATCAGTATACCCTATGGTTGAGAAAACAAATGTGAGGTATTTAAAGATAAAAAATTTATAGAGATACAAGTTGACTCTCTCTCTCTCTCTCTCTCTCTCTCTCTCTCTCTCTCTCTCTCTCTCTCGTTATTAAATTCTTGAAGTTCCGCTACAACTTCACAGCTCCCCCCAAAAAAGGAAGAGAGGGGTGTACACAAGTGCTTATATAAATTAAACTAATAAAGTGAGTAATCAAATTTGATTTTGAATGCTTGTAGTGACACCTAACTGTTCCCAAGGCTAATTATGGTCTAAAAGTACAATCCACCCACAGAAGGCAAAGAAAGCGAAAAGACAAAAGAAGGAGAGTGTTCACTCTAAGTTCCTTAAAAACCGCATTACAGGAAAGGTCCATAAAAGATTCGGTTTACCAAGTTAAAAGTGACAAATAAATAAAACTTCAGGAATGTAACAAAGCTACATAAGTCACTTACCTAAGAAAAATGTAAAAGGACTCCAGACAAGTTCAAAGACACCTGGGATTTCCCATATCAAGATGACCACAATAAAGCACATAAAAAATTTCAAAGCCATCACTGATTTTATCTCGTTATAGTTATGGCCAATACCAAGGGCCCCGTAAACCATGAGAGTGAAGAGCGTGTGCATTGGGCAGATATAGTACAGCATGTAGTCATTGTTAAGAACAATACAGCAGAAGGCCACAAAAAAGTTAAGCCTCCACATCATCTGCAAAGAGGAAACAATCTAAAATTAGAACCCTGAGAGAGATTAAAACATGTGAAAGGTATATTCAAATTCTGTTGTTCGAGGGGCAAAGAAAAACAAAATGATGAAAAATTTAGACTCACCTGAGTAAATCGAGCTAGACTAAAATCCTTTCTGATGTAATAATAGGAGAAGTTTCCAAAACCAGTCATCCAGACATACGCAGCAATAAAAATACGAATTGCATTGTATATCTCAGTTGCAGCAAAGTAATGATACATCAAAAATAGAACCTGACAGGAACATGAAAAGAAAAGCATATAATCTCATAAACTTTGTGGGTAGAGAGAATACACTAGGCAGTAGCCAATATGGGCAGTAAAATATCAACTGCAGATGAGATAACTTATGGAGCAAATAAACAAGAGTACACAAATATGCAACAGAGGCATGAGTACAGTGTACGCATTTTTTCTGTCTGGGTGGAATGGGGAAGGATGTTATGAAAGAAGCATCAGTATTAAAAAATTTCTCCTATCAATATCCTAAGCATTAACCGAATACAGGAATGCTTAATGAAAAAAATCCTTGCCTGCATCCATCCTTTCCACTCTTCTGTCTGATGGCGATTAAGATACAATATGGCTTTTCCAGAAAATGCTGACTTGTCATGGTGTTTCTTGAGAGAAGTCATTGCTGAAGCTATGATAAGAATTATGTATAGGAAAAGGAAAAGATCACGGTTGTAGCTCTGCTCAAGAGGGAGGAAAAGGGCAACAAAATAAATTAGTATAATGCATTTGAGAAACTCTATTTTAATAAAAATTAGACATCTGTTAGGCATGATATTGAAAAATAAATCTCACAGAAAAGAAAGAAACAGTTGGGAATAAGGCCTAATAATAATATACTTTTGCAGGCTTTAATCTACAATACTAAAGTACTCTTTCCATCACAGATCAAAGTCAACTTTCAGGAAACCAACTTGTTATGAATAGTGTATTGATTCTGATGGTGGCTATTTGTACTCCAAATTTACTTTAGAATAAGCTGCTTAAAAAAAATAAGAAAACTATGCCATGGACATCAATTTTTGGAATAATGAATTAAAATAACAAAGGGCACCATGGCTATTCAGAAGTTGGACTCAAATAATGGGACTTCCAACATAGAAGGCATGGCACTAACGATGGTATGGAATGAGTATAAGAGGTTGCATTATGCTTTACACTGAGCAACCCCAGCAAGCTATATGCCAGAGGAACTCGTTCCTGTTGGAGAAGTGTTGCAGGGACCCATGATAGTTAGCAAGAGAATATACTAAAAGACCAAAACGTTAGTTGCAGTACAAATTCTTAGCTCTTACCCCCAAGCGTATTTCCAGAGTGAGTGACGAGTATACAACAAGGGTACAACTCATTTAGTTATGCTTTTATCACAAAGTCCAGTATTTAGATATATCATTGGCAAAAAGATAATCCACGAAATGCTAATGGCCAAAATAGTTATATGCATTGCTATTGCAACAGGTAAGTCTTGTATATAGATATGAAGAACAGTAATTCACAGCGAATTATCCAAGGAAAGGTTCATAAATTCTGACTTTAGAAATAACTAAGAAAGAGAAAGAGCACCTTGGTGGAATCTGCAAAAAAATTTGTACGGTCACATATGTAGAAATAGAACAGAATAACCCCTATTTCGGACCTACACAAAATTGTGATATCAGTTATAAAAAGAATGAAGTAGAATCTTTAAGAAATTACTGTAATTAATATCATAAAACTCACATAGCTCTTAATAGTGCTCGATTTTCAAGTAAAAATGAGTCCTCCATTGTAATAAACCTAGAAGTCAAGAGGAGTATAAAGTAAGAAATATTACAAAAACAAAAGTGAAAAAGAAATCCATAAATAGACGCTATAAGTAACAGCGCATCAACCTCATTAAGTTGGTTTTAACGGATGGAGTGGACAACTTCGCAGATGCAGATTTTGCAAGACCTCCTTCTAACAACACTGCCCTATCATCTTCCTTGATTATTTCATTCTCCAGTTCAGACAGATTATTATCTGAATGACTGCAGCCAAGAAATATAAAGCATAGAGTAAGGGGATATATAATTCATAATCTCGTAAATTTCACATAACGTCGAGTACTTTTGGGACATGAAGAAAGAGGTAAAGAGGCCATGGGAGAACTGCAGGGCGATGCTCACACTTTAGACGGGGATGGTGGCTTCTTATATTCCAACCACTCAGAGTACATCCATGCAACAATGACAGGAACGATTCCAAGCAGAAATGACACCTGGGGCATGAGAAGTAAAGGTTTCACTATATATACACTGCAAGTACTTTAAGAAAATAGTAATAACATGCAAGCAGGGTACAAAAAGATCAAAAGAAAATAAACTAAATAAGTAAGCAGACACCGTAGAAATTGACAAAGTAAATATATTGCTAGAGGACTTGACGGATCTTGAAAAAGACATTTTATCACAAAGGACTATTGAAAGTGAAGGCTGAACTCGGTTAACCTTTTCCATTTTCTTTCCTGTTTGGAATGAAAATTTCCAACCAACATAGAAACATTAAGACATCTGCACGAGGCTATTAAAGTAAAAGAACTGAGACCATGGTCAGGGTGATCCACAGCTGTCAGCTCTTTTTGGCATAAAGACAAGTGCTTATATTAGATGATTTAATAGATTTCGAATTTATTTACATTCAACTTTAGAGATAAAATCCGATGGTTAAGCCCTATTGTCTCTTAAAGTGGATTTTACAGTGCTGTCCTAAATCAGATGGATGTTTACAGCCTTAATTTATGCTTATTCTGTCAA
The DNA here is from genome assembly GCA_903798325.1 of Fraxinus xanthoxyloides. Classification (NCBI taxonomy): domain Eukaryota; kingdom Viridiplantae; phylum Streptophyta; class Magnoliopsida; order Lamiales; family Oleaceae; genus Fraxinus; species Fraxinus xanthoxyloides. The sequence continues at coordinate 7,510 of CAIGRL010138852.1, forward strand.
CATATGAATAAATTCTCAACTTAAATATGGTTTAGAATATTCTCCAGAAATGTGATCAAAGAAAAGCAACTTCTCAGGTCATTGCTGTAGCTTGTATGTTCTAATCATTAACTACTTTTAAGTGATATGCATCATAGATTCTTTAATTGAAAATTATATTTAAATTTAGTTTCTTATATTTTAAACCCATTTTGAAGTTGGAACATATTAAGAACAGGCTGAATACTAAAAACCAGAATATGAATTATACAAGATTGGATGCAGTACTAATCCCTCTAGAGTACTAGTTCAGTCTTCACCCAGCCAAGTTTCTTGCTTTTTGGCTGTTCTATTTGAGGCAATGCTGTGATAACATCGAGGTCAAATTTCATCCTCCAAGGACAGAATATGCACCAGTACAAGTGTAAAAACAGCTTATAAATAGAATGTACCAACAAAGAGTAAGCAATCAAGTACAGTTCAGCCAAAAGAATCACAACTTTCGCTCACTCAATTCAATAACAAGCTAATCACAATCAACACTGATCAACAATAAAATCAACTGTCACTACTTCCGTTTCAATTATCAAATGATATACACCCAATATACATCTCATTCCAATTTGAATAAAGACTAATCAAACGCAAGCCGAAGACAAAATGAATTCCAGAATCCAACTCCAAAGATCTATATGAAAATTGTATTCAAATGATCAATTAAACAAAAAATCAGTAACCCAACAACTTCGCTTTCATCCGCATTGCAACAAAAAATGGGTAAATGAATAAATAAAACAAAAAATAAACACTAAAATGGAAATATATTTGCAGAAACCGAACCTGTCCAGGGGTCACAGGTTCGGAAGCCACCGCCATAACCTCAAATCCAATAAATCAACGATCCAAAAAATGTGAATCTAAATAATTCTCATCGATCAACTGAATGAGCACCTATGCAATGCATGTATACACGTATATAGAATGGAACTGGAGGGAAATAGGGACAGGACGGGAAGATATAAGAAAAAATGGGCCCAATAATGGAAGAGGAAATATGAGATCTGAAGCAAGAATGCGACGTCGTCGTTTGCTTGAAGATAATACGCAATTCGGTGGAGATGTCTATTTTCTCAGACCAACCGTCAATGGTGGTTGCAGTTTGGTTTGTGGTGCTTTTCTAGTTGTTATTTTCATTCCAATATTATTAAAAATGTTTTACTTTTTATTCTAAATTATCTAACGAAAAATGGAAACTTTATCTTTGTGCAACATTTATTTTCTACCCTGGTGACGGGTAAAAATGGAAAATTTGTTAATTTAGTGAATGATGGACAAGAATTTAACAATTGACTCTTGTATGTGTTGACGGCATAGATTTAAAATTTTATCCACAACAAGTTGACTCGTTTGAGAATATTAACATTGAATTAAACAAAATTACTCGTTTGAAATACAGACACATTAAAATTGCTCATTAGTAAATAAATAATTTGCAATATTACTCAATGGAGTTGTGAGGATCATATAATTCCAATAGGGCATGTGGTGTTGAGAATCTACTTAATCATGCGCAGCGAAAATAAACAATTTTCAATTCCCAAACAAGGATCTGCTTTATGTTTGATAGAAACTGTGTTTAGAATTCAACATTTGATGAATTTTGTAAACTTCTTTGCTGATTCACGAACTTCAATGATCACGATCTGCAATTCAAGCTGTCTAATTGTCCGCCTCCAATGGTGATCCACAAAGAGAACAAGAATGACGGCTAGAGTTTACTTTTCTCGTGCTAACAAGAATAATAGAAATTCTCTAGTTATTTTCAAACCCTAAAAGCCTATTAATATAAGTCCAAACGGGTTCGACCTGTCTCTTAAACTAAACTTGATCCAACATTTAATTAATCAAATTAATTAAAGAGGAAATAATAGAGAAACCTAGCTTTTAACTTTCAATTTCAATAATGAGGATTGAAGTTTATAANGCTTTATGTTTGATAGAAACTGTGTTTAGAATTCAACATTTGATGAATTTTGTAAACTTCTTTGCTGATTCACGAACTTCAATGATCACGATCTGCAATTCAAGCTGTCTAATTGTCCGCCTCCAATGGTGATCCACAAAGAGAACAAGAATGACGGCTAGAGTTTACTTTTCTCGTGCTAACAAGAATAATAGAAATTCTCTAGTTATTTTCAAACCCTAAAAGCCTATTAATATAAGTCCAAACGGGTTCGACCTGTCTCTTAAACTAAACTTGATCCAACATTTAATTAATCAAATTAATTAAAGAGGAAATAATAGAGAAACCTAGCTTTTAACTTTCAATTTCAATAATGAGGATTGAAGTTTATAATTTCACAAATCAGGTTATAATTAAATTATTTATTAAAAATTAGATTATATTACAATTTCTCTCTCCACTTTCTCCTCTATGTTTTCCTACACGCTCTATACCAATCTCTCTCTACCTCTTTCTCTCACCATCTCTCTACAAAAGGAGGTTAGGCTACACCATGTCCCCGTTGATGACGATCGAGCCGACAGCAAACTAGATCTACCTCTAATCGTCACCAAGGAGCCCATTTTGTGCATTGGAACTCCGTCTTCGCCTCCATAGACAACTAAAGGTCTAGAGGTTGTTGTTGGTAGTATTGCAGTTGACGGTGGTCCGACAACTGCTCAACTCCACAAGTTTGGATGATATTTTTTTGCATATGGATAAGAAACTATTTTTTGTAGGCAGGTTGTGTAGGTAGAGCTCGGGATTCGAGGCGATCGTCCGATGGTTACAGATCTGACACCCAATGGTGGTTGTGGTGGCGGCATAGATATAGGCGGTGCTTATGGTTGTAGAGTTGGTGCAGATGGCAACAATGCTTGGGGAGAGTTTGTTGGAAGCAATTTGACTATTTTTATTACATACAAAGATGCAAACAGAGGTTGAAAAATTGAGGTGATACACGTACAAAAAATCCGGCAAAGAGAGAGCAGATTTTGGGGATTATACACACACACACACACACACACACACAGCCAATTGGAAAAAAGAAAAAAATTGAGAGGAAAAGTCCAACATTACAGCTGACTTTTGGAGGAATTTGAAGTTGAATTCTGGAAAGAAAAAGAGGACTGAAAATATATTTGTTTTATTGCTACTTGAATGTTGACGCATGTGTGGCTGAAGCTACAATAATGGACAATCAAGTTGTTCTCTCTGCATCTCTACATGAAGTATCTATTTCTGTTAGTGCACATTCTTGTCTCATCATAGTTGTAGTCCATCAGAGGAATTTATAATTCTCAATGAGATTTCCATGGTTAAATTTTGCAGATACCTTTGACAAGTCCTTATTCTGTTGTTGGAAGAGCTTTTGTGGTTCATGAGTTGAAGCAATTGTATTCAGAAATTTGTAAACAATGTCCGTCTCTTCTTTGGCTTCAATGGTGTTGATGACTAATGATGGATTGTGGTGCTGGTTTGTGGTGATCATTTGTGATCAAATATTGTGTACTGTGATTGGTTGTGACCAATTTTGTATTAATTGTGACCGATTGTGACTTGATCATGTACGGTCACAATTAAGATTTGATTGGTCACAAAAAGTCACAGTTAGCCACGTTGTATACAAAATTGATCGCAATTAGTCACAAACAGTCACACTGAACACAAATTTGTCACAGTTAGTCACATTGAATACAAACTTGGTTAAAGTGATTTGAAATTTTTCCAGGAATTTTTTAGGAGGTGGAGGCAGGGATGAGATGGTAGTGGTGGATCCATGGGAGTGGGGACGTGATTTTCAATTTTTAATTTTTTGAAAATCTTTAAGTCATCGGAGCGGCAGCCGGAGCAGTCGTCGAAGAGGCCACCAGAGTGATCGCCGAGCTGATGGCCGTCTTCGGTGGAGAGGTAGAGGGAATGTGGTGTAGTGGGGTGATATGATGTGGTAGGTGAAGTGACATAGGTAGAAATAATTAATATCTATTATATTATATTTTAATATT
>CAIGRL010138867.1:0-11425 GCA_903798325.1 Fraxinus xanthoxyloides
GACTCATAATTATCTGCATTTTGATCTACACAATTTATGAGTCAAGAACTTAAAATAAAGTCAATAATTTTCCAAACATGTTATTATATGAGAAGACATGGACCTCATCTTTCTAATAAAAGGGTTTGAGTCACAACCTAAATATGAACAGAAAGTTGGAAAAGGCAAAATACATCCTTTACACATTTGAGTGCAAGTTTGGCATTCCCATGTCAATGTGAAAGTACTCCAAAATATTCCTAAAAACATATATGCAATGGAAGATTAATTGGCATCGCTTTATCCCTAGGAAAGGAAGATACCAAACCCTTCCCGACCGATTGCAACTACAAACAAACTATTTAACACCTTTTCTACACTCTAAATCGCAACTTTTTTTTCTAGATGTTGCCACCACCAATTTCCAATGCCAAAGCCAATATACGTTTCCCGCCGCCGCAAAACCAGCCCCATAATCTGGTGCGCCGCCATCATCTGCACTATACTCACGGTGGCAGTAATCATCGCCGGTTTAGTCGTCTTCATTGGCTACCTCGTGATCCGTCCCAAGGTTCCTCAAATTAGCGTCTCAACTGCTCAACTCAACACGATCTATTTCGACCAAACAAGTCTACTTACAGTGCAAGTTACCATTGTAGTAAAAGCAGAAAACGACAATGCAAAGGCTCATGCAAGTTTTTACGGCACAAAATTTGCACTCAGTTTTCATGGCGTTAAAATGGCTTATTTGGTTGCTGAACCATTCGATATAAGAAAAAATAGCTCGAAAGAATTCAATTACGTCGTTCAATCGTCGCCAATCCCATTAGAACCAGAGTACGCAGAGATAATGAACTGGTCATTGAGGCAAAATGTGATAACTTTTGAGCTCAAAGGTAATGCAAGAACTCGATGGAGAGTAGGGTTATTGGGTTCGGTCAAGTTCTGGTTGAATTTGAATTGCCAACTCCATTTGCCACTAAATAGAACTGCAATTCATCCACATTGTAGCACCAGATCTAAATAAACTCCTCTCACTGTGAGGGCCTCTTTTTCTGTTCTTACCTTAACTTGTAGGGAATTACTTTCTTGGTATGTTCTTGTTTGAGGTTTTAGATTAATAATATTTGCCATTTTGAACTTTTATGTTTTCATTACCTCATTGTTATACAGTTGGACTAGATGAATGATGAAGGAACGTTCGTAAAATACATCATTCTTATATTTAATCCCTCTCAGCAGAGATTAAAATCAAATTTTTTTAGTACATTTTGATAAACGTTGATGAAGTATATAGTTGAAAAGTTGTGAATACCATGAAATTTATGGTGAAATAATAAATGCCAAATCAAGATTTTCCCGTGGATTTCAATAAAAGCTAATGAAACATATAATTAAAAAGTTAATAAAAATTATAAATTATATAGTATGTGATTAAAAATAAATATTAGAAAACAAGAGTTTTAAAAAATGGAGGCTAAGTAGGGGCATAACATTGGATACAAGTAATAAAATGACTTACTTTTCTCTTTTACATGGTTCAATATTTTCTTATGTACGTTTCCAAACCCAAGAAACCCACGCAAAATTGATTCAAACCCAAGAAAGTTAAGAACTAATGTTTAAGCTTGATTCAAAAACATTGAATGAAAGAACCAACACAATCGCTGACAATATGTTAACCCCACGATTACAAGACTCAAGAATTTCCCTCGATTTGTTTGAATGTCACAAGAAATAATCTTGATCAGTTCAAAATTAATTGGATGAAGAACTAGAAGAAAGCAATAATGTCTTACAATAAATTTCTCAATAATTGTGTGTTATACTATAAAAAATAATAATCTTAGTTATATGGAATCCCTAAAACCCTAGAAAAGAGAGAATTAAACTCTAAAAATAACAAAAGATATCACAAAATAGATTTTTTAACTAAAATAAAAAATTGCACAAATTTGGAAAATACGCGGCCAGCAAATACGTTATGCGGCCGTACAGTGAGTCTATACGGTCACATAGATCCATTGGGATTCTCCTTTGAGGCCTCAGCAAAAGGAATGCGACCGCATGCCCTGAACAACTATGTGGTAGCATAATTGTTTCTTTCAGCCATTCCATTCATTGTTCGGATCAAATTGCTCCACTTCGTTTCATCTCACATGCTCAACATAAACTTGTCCATTTGCTTGTTGTAATTAATGTTTCGTCCATCGCGACTTGAACAAGGAGTCATATTACTTCTTTGACCCGCTTCACTCGCAGCCTAGTCATAGATCATTCCATAACCATCAATGGATTATTGTCCGGACTTATCATCATATCATGGATCACATCAGGTTCGTTGGGCGAGACAAATTTTCAAAGCAAACCATTTAAAGCAGTTTGAACTTTTTTTCAAACCAATTCAAAATATTAGTCTAAAGTTTCACATTAAAATATATTGTATTATTAAGAAAAATTACAAACAAAGTTATATAATTATAATCATTATAATGCAACAACATGATCTACATATTTTAAACTCTTAGTCGATACTAATGGTGTCCATTTGCAATTTTGCAATACACGATTCATCCTTTTCATAAATACACGAATTCATTGATTAAAGTTAAATGATATAAAATAAATAATAAAAGAAAATAAATAAAAAGATTCACATGAGATAATACCTACCTCCTGTAACTTTTTGTGAATTATTCAATACTTCTACTGTATCCAAACATTGACGAATTACTTTAAGGAAGCCCAACAATCATTAGAACAAAACAACATAATTACCAATAAAAACATAGAAAACAATTACCAAAAAAATAAAAGAATTTGAATAATCTAACTTGAATTTAGGCAAAATTTGAAAAAAAATTATTAGTTGAAGGAAATGAAATGTGTAACTTTGAATTAAAATCGAAATCTAATTGTTGGTTCAATTGTAATGGACAGTCGATGAATATGGTTTAACAACAATTGTTCAACGCTTCGCCCAATTTGAAGGTTTTACGTTCTCAGTTGTGATGACTAATGGTTATTTGGATATGATTTAATTAATTGAAATGTATAATTGTCGAATTGAGTTTCATTGAATTATGTTTAATGTTGTTGTATATTTTTAATTGAAATGTGTTTAGTTTTAATTGGATTAAATAAAATTTAGAGAAATTTATTTTCATTTTTTTTAAACAATTTGACGGTTTGAAACGATTTGCAAAGATTGAAATCTAAACTAAACCACTTCAAAGCGTTTTATCGCTTCAAAACCAAAACGTTGATGGATCCACATGGAACCAAACCAACAATTTCAAAAAATTTATTTCGATTCGATTTTACAGTTTCATTGTTTCGTTGTTCAGCTTTAGGGGCCACAGATACATTAAATCCTAAACAAAATTAAATTAATTACCCATTAAAATTAATTTCTTTAAATTTTCATATCTTGAATCTAACTTATGTGGAATAACTTTTTCTCATATCCATTGTACATTATTTAATACGAACTACAAAACGAGTACAGTATTGATATACTAAAACTACTTATATCAAAATCTAATTATTTGGCCCAACAAAATTGAAATTACTACTTAACTTTAATCCATCAATTTTTCAAGATAATAAAAAGGCGTTTGGATCAAAATCGTTATCAACAAATAATTTCATTCCATAAAATTGCTGGACGTTATACTAATATTGTTACGTTTTTCTATCTTGTGTTTTGATACGTGCATCGCGACAGGCAAAGCATTGTGAAAGCTTGCGAGTAATTTATTAGCAATTTTATATTAGATGGTTTCTATAAATTAAACCTTTTGCCTTTTTAATATTTTTAGTTCATGAAAAATAGGAATAATAGCAAACAAAAAACCTCCTACAAACTTGTCAATGTGCAATATACCCCTTATCCTATTGAAACTCACAGAAAAGGTTCGTGTTTGAAATTTTTTGTTCAAAAAACCTCTATCATCAAGATCCATTAGTTTAAGTGTTAAAAACAGTAAAAAAAAATGTCAAAATCAAAATAAATAATTGTAATTATAGTACTTTAACTTTGTATTTTTTTTAAATAAATTATACACAATTTTTTGGGTCATTAGCACATAACGTCACTATATTTCATTTTTTTTTTTATTTTTTTGTATTTTCATCCTTATTTCCACATTTCATTGTGTAAAAGATCATTTTCATCGATTTTCTCAATTAAAAATTGTGAAATGCCAAAAAATGAAATGTAGAGACATTTCCATAATAACAATAAAAGGTGGAGACGTTATGTGCTAATTACCTCAATTTTTTATATGTGCCAGCATTGTTCTAAAAAGCGTAAAGCGTAGTTAGACATGGACGTGAAATTTCAAGATTTACGAGTTTAAGTTAGTCTAGACGAGATTTAGGCGGAATAAAACATTTTTTTTATTGTTGTAATATTATTTTAAGTTTTTAATCATTTAATAATTAAAATAATATATATCAATTATCTAAAATTGTAAAATATTTATAATAACACTCCAAATTACAAGATCCGACAAACCTACTCTTTTGATCTTTCTAAAATTGGAGGACTAATTTTCGAGACTGAATTGCAAAATATGAATAATGCAAGGACGAATGAATAATTTTGGAAGAAGAATAAAATCAATTTTTATTTTGGAATGAAAAGAAAATTGAGGTATAGAGGCATTTATATAGAAATTAAAAAGTTGTGTCCAAAATACAACAATTGAAAAGTTATGTCTTCAACAGACACAAACCGTTTGGACAAACAGTTTAATTGTTAACTGTTAACTGCCATCTTCTAGAAGAAAACACGTGTCACACACATAAGATTCGGGGAAAAATGATATAAATAAATATATTTTTATTTTAAATAATAATAAAATAATATAATTCAAATATTATTTTACCCAAAAATTATGGGGAAAAATCATAAATCAGGTATTAACTATTACTAAATCAATTTTCAAGCCTTAAGTTTAAAAATTGCAAAAATTAGGTATTCGTTAATTAATTAAATATATTAAAATCAAAATGATACAATTCATGGTCACGTATGCATATTTATAAGTCCCAACGTATTTATTGGTCACGTTATATCAAATTAATTAGTCACAGATTATTTTTCAATCACAAATAAAAAAAATTATAAGTCACAAATTTTTTAACTGTCACGGACTATTTTCATATGTCATAAATCAAAAAACTAACAGGTCACAAATCATAAATAAAAATATTATGAGTCACAACTTATTAGTCAATCACGAATTATCAATCTTTTTAGGTCACGCGTAATTTCATGGTCACAAATTATCTTTTTAATTGGTCACATATTATTTATTAGTCACAGATTAACCAATATAATGGTCACAATCGACCAAATAATTATGAACACCACCAACACTTGCGACCTCCGACAACACCACCGTCACCGTCGCGGCAACCCACCACCACTGTCGTCAAACCACCATAACCGTTGCGGCCACCACAACAGCACCATCACCAACAAAACCTCACCACCAGATCCAACAAAAAAAATCTCAAACCCCGCCACCACCTCCATCCTCGTCGCTACCACCAGTTCTACCACCATCCCTATCGCCTCCAACAACATAGACATCACCTTGCAACCACCACAAAATCGCCACCACCTCCACCGTCATCGATGCCAACACTACTATAGACATCACCACCACATCACACCACCGCTGCCACCATCAGATCACACCAACTGAGAGACATCACATCACCCCAATCGTCATATCTACCATCACAAAATTGCCACCACACAAGATACCACCATCACCACCACACAAGATACCACCCAGATCTAGTCGTGGTGCTTCACTTGTGAAGAGTTGCCGGAGTGGGTGGATCAGCTTACTGTTGCTTCTTCGTACCCCATCGAACACAAGTCATTTCACAGTCGCAAATCGCGACGATTCAGGCTTCTTCTGGCCGGCGAAGCTACGGTTGCGTTTGTTTAGAGAGAGAAGTGGGTCGGTGATGGGGGGAGAGAGAGAGAGAGAGAGAGGACAGTGGGATGGGAGGTTTTGGAAGAAGACGGGAGGCGAGGGAGAGAGGTAAACGGAAGTGTCGTCACTGCGTAGTGAGCTATCGCCGCTGTGCCGACTCATCGCGACGCTGTCGTCGCGCCATTCACAGAGGAAGGGGAGGAAGACAGAAGGCGAGAGATGGATGGGAGGGAGTAGTGTGTGTTAAAATTAGGGAGGGTTATTAATTAGGGTTTTAATATCTATTACCTGATATTTGAATAAATAAACTTTAGACCTAATTTTTGAAAATCAATTTTTAAACACCTCGATTTGTGTAATTTCCACAAAATATATATCAATTTGATCTAAGTCTAAGCCCACGACTCGTGCTTTGGCTCAACCTACAGCATGTAGGTTCTCTTCCCTTCAAAAACTATTAGAACCCCTTGGAGTCCAACCCAAATCCCAAACTTGAGTAATATAAAGTGGTTTATACTCTTCTAGCTTTCCTATGTGGGATTGATATTTTTTTAATTTTCAACCAATTTTTATTCTAATTTACTTCAACTTCAATTTGTCATCTTTTGGTCTTAATCTCTCATTTACCTCAATTGGTTTTGAGAAAATAAATAAAATACTAATATCTACTCATGGAGTAGAGTACACTCGGTCAAAAAAATCTTTTGTCCAATTAACGAGACCCACTAAAATAATTGGTCAAAAGTTAGTCAAACCAATTTTTCCCGACAACTTCTTTTTTGAATGATCTGTTTGTTACAGTCCTTGTAAATGCTTGATTTTTTTCGAGAAACCTTCTGGGTTTTAATTGTTTTTTGTTCAATGTTGAACTTGAAAAATTAGGGTTCTAAAATATTGTGATCAAAATTAAATTCGACATATTTGGCTTTGATTTGATATTCATTTGGCTGCACTGGAGTCTGGATATTGCAATTGTTATAATTTTCTGAGATAATACGGGTAGAATTTTTTCTGAAAGGTGAAAATTATAGTTTTAAGTCAGGAACAAGGAGAATTTATATATTTTTTTAATCGATAAGATAAATATTGTTGATTATTAGTCTTATCATCATGTAGAGATAAGTTTTATCTAATATAGAGAGTCTATTTTATTTCAATTGTAACATCATTTTGAACCTTATAAATTTGGACCTTGATTATCAATAAAATATACATTTGAGCTTTGACTCCCTACTATTCTCTGTATTTATTCACTATATTTATCAAGAAAATATACATTTGAATATTGATGCCATTTTTGTCATTTGTATTTAACTATGGGGGAATGATGAAAAATGGGCTAAGCCCAATTGCTAAAAACTATTTTACTTAAACCATTGCCCAATAGCTCAATTTGGAATCTGGCCCAAAACCCAAGCCCAAGACCTAACCCAAGTGTGCTGCTCTGGACCGGATGAAACCTAAATCTACGGCTGATGGTTTGTTTTATATATACCAGTTGGGCCGTTTGTGCCTGTGCGAGATTATTTCATTTCTTCTTTTGCTTTGTGCGAAAGGGCTTCTGGGATTTTTTTCCCTCTTCTTCGTGACTGCTCATTTTGCCTCTCTTGAATCTGATTCTTTGTGGATTGATTAAATCTCCTGGTTTAATCGTTGATCTTTGTGATTATTGTCTTAGTGCTGAGAGTTGTTTTCGAGTTGTAGATTGAAGTATTCGATCATGTTCATAGTAGTAGCTGCTAGGGGTTATTGTCTTAGGGTTTGGGTCCATTTTGTGGATGTTTCTTGAATTGTACAGACGGGTACAATGTCTATATGAATTGCTGAGCCCATTGATCAATTGATTATACTTAGTGTTGATTTCTTGATAAATGTTCTTGGTAACTTCTTTACTGCTTTTGTTTGATTGTGAGACTCTACCCCTTACAAAAAGTTTCCCCACATTTTGTAAAGTTCAATGACGAATAGGGAAGCTTCTGAAATTCAATGACTCCCTAGAAATCTTACACAAAGTTCAGTGATCAATCCTATAATTATCATATTGAACATATGTAGTTATTTAGTGACGACGCAAGTCATTGGCAATTTTGTATGGTATCTCATTTTTTGTGTATCATAAAATCTTTTATTTTTTCCTATATATTTTCTTTTGATATGAAACTTTTCTACAGTAAATTTTGGAAAATCCTACATTCAGCCCCTATTTCATTATGATAAAAAAAAAATCAAATTATTAATATATAAAAAAAATGATAAAATTTGTGATTAAAAAATTGTGAATTTCAAGGAATATATTGTAAAAAATAATTGTTAACTTTAACTTATATCTTATTTAGTTTTTTAGCTAAACCAAATTGGAACTCAATAAGTTACAATGGTTGTAACAAAGAATCTATGTTAACTTACATCATGTTATATTGTATGTAACTTATTTGAATTACAACTCACACAGTCACACTATGCATTATTGACGTTACAGTTTGTATAATTTTTTAAAATTACAACTCATTGACACATACACAATAATTACCATCAATGTCGTTATTGCCACTAACTTCCCAACCATTTTAGAGAAGTGTTATTTGTACAAAAATATTTACAACTTTTTTGACAAAATGGCCGAGTGAGGGCCGCCACTTGCCCATTTTGTCAACAAAATTGTACAAAATAATGTACAAGTAAAATTATTGACCAGCAACATATGCCCCTAATACGGATCCGTCACTTGATCATTTTGTCAAAAAAAATTTGTATAAAATTATGTACAAATAAAATTATTGATCATCTCATGTGCACCACTAGTAGTGGTCACCACCTTTCACCAAAAATCAAAATAACCTGACATTGAAATAAAAAAATCACTCAAAAAGTCGAAACTATCACCACAAATCACATCACCATTTCAGAAATTAAAAAAAATATCAGATTGTGTTAGCCTAAGGCGTCTAATAGTTTAGATCAACGGAAAAATAAGAGCAAATCCAAATATCCACCTTGGACTGTCAGCCCCACTCCACACCGTTGTGGGTCCGACTAGCAAAAATTAGTCCTGCCAAGCAGGAATCACATGTCGTATCTAAATGAGTTTTGCTACAAAAATAGGGTTGGTGATAGGATTAAAAGAGCTTTGCTGCATTACCAGAAAGAATTTCACCAGAATTGCAACAGACCACTCACACAAGGTGGGGCCCGCACATTTTTTTTCTTTTTAAATACATGATGAGGCCCGCATTTGTTTCTTATCTGGTGCAATTCTGATTTTCTGCTTCTGTACAAATACTTTTACTCGGATTAAAAATGGGGGGACACTTGTCGCGCAAAGATTAGACAATTAAAAAAAAAGGGAAAATAATGGTTTAGAACCAAACAGGTGCTGACACGCTAGTGTTCATCATCCATTTTAGTATAAAACTGAAGTGTTAATCATAATAATTAAAACTGTTGGTCAAATTATTTTAACTAATAGTAATTTAAATAAGGAATTTTTTTGCATATAATTAATAAAAATAAATAAATTACCCAAACACATTTGGTAACAAAGAAGTTACTTTAGATTAATTTTTATTTTTTTTTAAGGTCAAGAAAATATTACAATAGATAAAAGAATTTCCACATTTCCAAATATCTATAGTGAAAATTGGTTCGAAGCGACCAATGATTGCATTGTAAGTTTGTAACCTATTGAAAACACGTCATTAATACAAGTAATTAGCAAAAATTAAAAGTAATAAAAACTAATTACCTTAGCTAAAAAATTGATGAAACTTCAATTACGAATTGGAGAAGAATTCAACAGGGGTGACCTGAGAACATGTATGTTCACGCGCAAACATCGTATATATGCTCTCGGGTCGCCCCTATTGGATATTTCACCATTACTTTTCCATGTTGCATAGCTCAATCTATTATCGAATTACAGATTAATTTGATTGAATATTCAAGTATTTTAAGATGGACATCTTATAGTAGTACCTTTTGTATTGCTTGTTTGTACTTTTGTAATGCACAGTACACTTGTGTACTCCCTTGCGGGGAAAATCCAAATCCAAACCCATTCGTTTGTACTACAATTTCTTAAAGACCAAGTCACAAGTACAACCACACAATGATTACTTTTGCTTTCATTACACTCGATTTCCTTTTGATCTAAAGTCGTGGCCAATTATCATGGTATGTTAAGCTTAAAAGTAAGTTAGAGCATGTTTGGTAGAGATTAAAATTTAAAAATTAATTTTTATTGTTGATTTTTATTAGACGAGTGAGATCCAATAAAGACTATATTTTCAATTTTAATTGAATTTTAATCGATACCAAACGGGCTCATAAAATTGATTTTTTAAGTAAATTTTTTTTAAGTTAAAGAAATTATTTATTTCAATAATTATTTTAAATGTAGAACGATTGAAAATTAATAATTAAATAATTATTTACTTGTACTTAACACTTAAAAATAACTAAGTCCTTGTTTGGTCAAGTTAAAAAATTAATAAAAATTAAATTAAAGTCAACAGTTCATTTTAACGACATTTTATATGATCTACAACTTTTATCAACTTTTCAATCATATATTTCATCAATTTTTATCAAAATCTGTTAAAAATTTAATTTTTAATTATATCAAAAAGGGCTAATTGTATTTTTGTGCTCGTTTACCTGTATTAAAATAAAGATGAAATTTGAGGAAATAACTAATTTGGTTACCCTTTAGAAATATGATCACTTCTAAAATGTTTTGACTACGGGTGATTATATGCCCACGCCATATTGTTTTCTATGAATGCACCTCATTTTAATTACACAAATGGTCCATAACTTTTATTCATTGTCATATCTATGTACTTAATTTTTTTTGTCACAGTATTATATGTAACATTTCATTAAACAAAATTTCCAGTAAAGGTTCCAAACATTTCAAAACAGTATAGATAAGTTCCAAACCTTTAAATCGTAGCTTATATATTCCAAATCTTTCAACATTGTGTTGTAGAATGACCTCTCGATGGTTTCTATCCATATTTCCGTTAGTTGACCAATAATAAGCATTTGACTATAATTTGACTAATTCTAAAGGTCTGTATCTATAATTTTGATTTTTGTATGCACAATTCCTCAATATCTTGTTCATTCGATATGTTTATTGGACTATATGTATTAATAGCGGGAATTGTCAAGGTATTTGTGTAAATAAGTATAATCTATGGAATTGCCAAAACTATCAAAATCAAAGAAGTAACAATAAATATAAGTATACGAAAGAACAATGGTAAAATGGTNAAACATTTCAAAACAGTATAGATAAGTTCCAAACCTTTAAATCGTAGCTTATATATTCCAAATCTTTCAACATTGTGTTGTAGAATGACCTCTCGATGGTTTCTATCCATATTTCCGTTAGTTGACCAATAATAAGCATTTGACTATAATTTGACTAATTCTAAAGGTCTGTATCTATAATTTTGATTTTTGTATGCACAATTCCTCAATATCTT
>CAIGRL010138914.1:0-11307 GCA_903798325.1 Fraxinus xanthoxyloides
CCCTACTTCGACGGGTTGGCTCCGCCCTTGCTTACATACCCAACTTTTTTTTGTGGATAATCGTGTCTTCAACCTTCCGAATATTGGCAACATCCATTAAATGGTTGAATTCCATCAACTTTCTCCATTCAAGAGCTCTTTCGACCTTCATGTGCAAATTGTGGAAAGGAAAAAAAGTTTAATTCACTTTCCACACTTAAATAATGAATAAAAATGTGAAATAAAAATTTAAAAGTAAAACCACCAGCGATCAGCCTAACCCCATTATTATCATCGCCGCCACCACTAAAAGAATTATCTAAATATACATTTTCCTAACATTTCTATGTTAATTGTCAGGAAAATACACAAAGAACTTTGATTTTGTGCACAACTCGAGCTCAGTTTCAAAGCACAAATTAAACACCACAATGATTTCTCAACACAAACAAACTTTACTATGGTTTGCCCAGTTGATTTATCCACAGAGAATAAGAATAGTGGTAGCAAGGTATCACAAGGATGAAGAAGAAAGGTAGCAAATAACTCACAGCTTCACCAAGAAATAGGAAGAACGCAGCTGCCTCAATTTTCTCTTGCAAAACACACGACACTCTCTCAAACAAGGGCCAATATAGATAGATTTAGGGCTAAGAAAAGAGATGTCCCAAACACAAAATTTGGCCAAGACATAACACACAAGATAGGCCTAAACCAAGTGACATAGAGTGGGCTAATTACCTAAAAGTTCGTCCAACTTATGAATGGACCACCAGCAACATAAATTAATAGTTGTTTCCAATGGCCCAATATGTTTTCTGACCAAGCCAATTATAGATAAACATTTTAGTCATTGGCCAAAGCCTACTAAAAATTAATCCTACCGTTTAAACATCATTGCCTGGATTTATTAAGCATCAAAATTCAACATTAAGAAATTAGGTACACCCCAATTATATCTGTACAAACATATATTTATTTATACATGCACATGAATGTGATACAACATTCACCATTTTCATCTTCAATCTTTCCATGGAAAGATCTTGAAACCCCTTCCTTCAAGAACCTGAACAAAAATTTTGCTTTGGTGCCTATTTTCACATATTGACCTTTATTATGCCCAAGAATCATAGACATGTCATTTGAGCTTATAACTTAAAGAAATATTGAGGTTCATTGATCTTTCATGTCCAAGTTTTTTTCCATGTTGATTCATCAAATTTGTTGGTAATTTGTAGGAATTCTCAAAGATTGATTTGTCACACGTATGGATTTAAGGGTTAATTATATCATTGGTCACTGAACTTTCATTGTGATTCTACTCGTTCATTAATTTTAAAGTGTTTCGTGATCATCAATTAACTTCCAATCGTGATAGTCATCCAAATTACAATAGATTATGTTAAAGGAGTTGCGATATGGCCAATGAATATCCTACATGGTCAACATTGTTAACTTTGTCCAATTCGGACCAATCGTGTTTGTTAATTGTTGACATAATTATTTTTCATTGAGACTCGACGTCAGACACAGAAGGGCCTTGTTGTATACCCATGTGTCATAAAGCGAATATTCGGCCTACGAAGCGTTACAAACTTTTGCCTCGGTCATTAAGCCTCTACTTATCAAATGAATGCATACTATCAATCATTTGGTTAATGGACAGTTGAAAGCCCCATCCAAATAATAAATTAGCTCAGCTTAGGATATAGATGTTTTTTAAGTGTAAACCTTGACACAACCAAATCAATATGGACTCCAGTACAATAATATTATGCATGCACATAATGAATTACATAAAAAGTGTTACTAGGGCACATGGCTCAACAAGAATATTGGAACTGGAACTTAGTCATAACATCCAACATACTGATGAGAGGACGTCAACTCATAAAAGTGACCAAAAAGTCCTTTAAATTGTCTATAAATAGTTCATTTAACTACTAAAAGGTTGAAAATTAGAAAAGTGAAAAATCAAAATGTTGAATGCCTAAAAATCCATTCTCTACTCTTTGAAAAGTAAATTGGATAAAGGCAAAAGTTAGGGTAGGCATTCTTGTAAATGTCAGCATTCTCCAAATAAAGTTCCTTTTTCTGCAAAATAACCTTGAAAACTTCTCTCTCGTTCTACAATAAGCTCGCTCTAGAAGGAAAAAACCTTGCACAATTTGACAAGAAGCTCTACCATTAGCATTATAAAAAATTGTCGTTTTATGAGGTCAATAGCTTGGTGCTGTCTAAAGAAATAATACTTACAAAAGAAATGATAAAAAAACGTGTAAGAAACATAAAAAGACAAGAAGAATGGTGGAAGTGGATTAAACAATGATAAAAACTCAGAGAATGATGAAAATCAAATCCCAATTGTTACAACATCTTTATGATGAAAACGCCTTTATGAGGCAATTCTTCATGTACCAGAGCCATGCATTTCTGCCGCATGGAAAACTCAGTGTGCATCAGGGTATTCCTGGTACTCCTACAAAACGACTAACCCACCTATTGACTTTTAACATAGGGAAAATCAATTATACCATCATGGGTGAGGGCTGTGCATGAATCTGTAGGAGTTTTTAATAGGTTAAGAAAGCGTTGAAATCTTGACTCCAAGAGGATAGAGACGAAAATAGGAAGCGGAGGATGAACAATAGAAATATGGACGGACAGCAGACAAGGAAGCTCTGATGGCAAAGCGGATGATTGCAAGGCTCCCCAGCCACGACATCACAATTACACGACCAAAGACTAAGAGGTTGTCCTAAGGGAGTTGCAGGTGGGTCGAAGCGAGAGTTTATCTTCAAACAAGTATTATACATGTTATAGACAATGAAAAAAACACCGGATAACTCCGACACCAATTTTTTATGATAATAAGTGAGAAAATAATATGACACAGTATGAAGTGATCGATCGATCATAAACTGAAGAATAAAATAACTAATAGAGGAATTGAAATTTCACTAAAATATAGAGAAGAAGTACAATAATTTTGTGTTTATGATTTGTCTAACTTAATCTATAATACAATGAAGAGTGACGAATGTGTTTTTACTCAGGAGTTTTATACAATTTTAAATTGATTGAGGGTTAAATCTTATGAATATATAACGCTTTTGATGTATTTGTTAGTGTAGTTTTAAATGTATGGTGATGTGGAGTAAAAATGGTGCTAAAGTGAACAAAAGAGTCAAATTCAAGGAAAAGAAAAGAAACAGTAAAATGATGCTTAGTCACCATACTCGAAGTGCCCAAGAGCCAGCAATGATTTTTTTTTTTTTTTAACAGCAAGTCAGCACTTTAGCGCTCACCAGCAAAAACAGGTTTTGAACAAAGATGCAGTGAACAGAGATACAACGCTTAGGCGTTGCACTCATAGTGCTTAGGCACTAGGTGCTACCCAGAGTTGCAGCGCGGCACCTAGGCGTTGTGCCTTTTTTTAGGGTTACATTGTTTTGGCCAGCAAAAAGCAAAGAAAGACTGTAAATTTAGGAAAACGTGTAACTGAGTATAAATAGAAGAAATGAGACACTTTTATGGAGTTTCACACATTAAGAAAAAATAAATAAAACTAGAAATTGAAGAGCATAATTGAAGGGAGAACAAATCAAAAAATTCAAGTATTGAAGTATTGATTGGAGAAGGAAGAAGATCTCGGTGCAAGATTACATCATTTTTTTTTTAAATTCGGTGATGTATTCAATAACAATTTCTTATTTTTCTTCTTCCATCATTATGAGTAGCTAAAATTTATATTAAAGTGAACAATATAATCTACTTAAGACCATTTATTTCTTTTATTCAAGATTCTCGTTATTTTATCATACATGTGTTGATTTTGCTATGAGTTTAACGCGTTAAATTACTTGATCACTAATTTGATGATTTTGTAAACTTTTTATGAATCAAGAGGTGAGTTTGAGATTTAGACCATATAGTAAAATTCGGCATATTAGTATAACGTTTAGAGATATCTATATTAAATATTGTAATCATTATATGAATTCTTAGAACTAATATTCAGTTTAACTAAGGTAGATTCACATGAAATACATGATTTAATTAGTTAAATAGGCTAAATGTGAACTCGAGGGGGGTAAATTGAATACAATAGAAGAATTTGATCGAACACTACATTAGACTCTTGAATCTTAAATTAAGACTTAAAGGTGATCAATAGGTGAAATTGTTCGGCCTTACTATCTGTCCATTATTTGAATTTTCAATTAATCTTTGTGCGCATTTTAATTATTTTCAAGTGTTTAAACAAAAAATTCACAAAATATAATTCGGAATCTGACTAAGTTCTAAAATATAATCCTCGTGGGAACGATAATTCGGAATCGAATGTCTGCAATATTACTTGTTATGATATCGTATACTTGAGATAGAAAAAATGCAACAAGTTTTTGGCGCCTTTGTCAATGACTATTTACTTTTAGTAATGTGATCCAGCATATGATGGCAAGTCGGGCAACGATCCATTGATAGTTGAGGAATGGCTTATGGCTAGATCGTGAGCGAAGCGAGTCAAAGAAACAATGTGACTACTTGCTAAAACCAGGTGGACGAAACATTGATCACAACAAGCAATTAGACAAGTTTCATGTTGGGCATATGAGTTGAAATGATGTGGAGTAACTTGCTTCAAGCAATAGATGAAGAGACTGGAAAGAACAACTAGGAGGCCGCATAGTTGTTCAGTCAAAGGAAAGGATCAGAAATGGTCTATGAGACCACATAGAATTACACTATGCGGCCGCATAGTATATTTTCGGCCGCAATTTTTTCAAATTTCATGCAATCCTCTACTTTAGTTAAAACTCTTGTATGATATATTTTTGATATCTTTTAAAACTTAATTCTGTCTTCAAGTAGGTTTTATGGGTTCCATAAATATAGGACTCATTCCATTCATTGTAAAGACAGACAATTATTGAGAGGTTAACCGCAAGGCATTATTGCTTTATTCTTTTTCATCATTCAATTAATTATGAACTTATCAAAGTTATTTCTTGTGGCGTTCAAACAAAACGAGTGAGATTCTTAAGTCTTGTAATCATGAGGTCAACATATTTGGCGATTGTGTTGGTTCTTTGATTCAGTATTTTTGAATTAAACTTAAACATTGATTCTTGACTTTCTTAGATTTGAATCAATCTTGTGTGGATTTCGTAGTTACTATTTCTAAGTAGATTCGCATCATCTAGTCTTAATATTTTTATTTTCTTTTATTAACAGATAAAAGGTGTTCAATGTATACTCCGTACCCAAGGTGACGATCTTGAACTGTTTGATTCAGAGATAAAACGTACTTTTAGACAAGAACACAAAGAACACAAACAAAAACAACAACAACATCAAATGCTTGACGATCAAAATATCCAGGCAATTGGACAAGTTGTTGAGAGAGTAGTGGCTCCACTAGATCAACAACATGAGCGAAATAAATGGGGACTTGCCAGTTTCATAATTATTGACACCCATAGTAGCACCCGCTCGCTCCAGTGTAATATATCTTGATTTTAGGGTGAACAACATTTAGATAAGGGCATATTGGATTAACTTGACCAGTAACACTCTCCAATTTTATGGTCTAACTCATGAAACCCAGAACACATATGTCTTCAAATTCCTCAGAAATTGTTAGAATTTTCATGTCATAGGGGTTAATAATGACGCTATCAAGTTGCGGTTATTTCCCTATAAATTGCGAGATGCTGACGTTGAACCTCATGGAAGTATTTCTACATAGGAGGAACTAATCAAGAAAATCTGCAACAATTTTTTCCTACCAACAAAAGTAGCAAAAATCAAATTGGAAATTCAAACTTTCCAATAAAAAGAAGGGGATAGCTATCACGAGGCACATAAAAGATTCAATGAGTTAATGAGAAAGTGTCCAAATCATGGCATCACCATAGGTAATTGAGTGCAATACTTCTATACCTGACTATCACAATGCATATATTTTTTTAGTTATTTGCCATAACACATTCAATATTTTCATCAGAAAGTGTGGTACCACAGAAAACGACTAAAATTTATGAATTGGACAACACAACATCTACCATGCACAAATAACAACTTTGACAAAACAGGTAGAGTTACTGGTGAAAGCACAAACATGCAGTGATAACGAATCTAGTATGTGAAAATTGTTGAGCCAATCATTCGACAGAAAATTTCTTGCCTATGAGTTATCCTGAATAACAAGTAAATTTCATTCAAAATTACTTCCCCAATTTCAACCCATATGAAAAAATATATAACCTAGGTTGGAGACAACGCGCAAACTTCAGATGGTCAAATGATCAGCAAAGGAATGGTTCAAATAATACGCAGTAAGAGAAAAAATCAAGTTTGGGGGAGATGTTTAATCAATATTTGCAAAAGACGAACAAGGTGTCCCAGCAAATTGACACAAACTTTCAGAATAAGCAGGCATCTATCAAGAAGTTGAAGACACAAATTGGTCAGATAGCTCAATAGCTTGCATAACGCCCACAAGGGATATTGCCCAGAAATACGATAATAAATCCAAATGAGCAAGTGCAACATATTAGAACTAGAAGTGGAGTACAACTACCAAAAATACATGTGAAGCGGCCACATAGAAAAGACAATGAGATAGAATTTGAAGAAGCTGATGAAGAAGAAAAATCTGCACGGAAAAGAGACAAGAAACATCTACAATTAGAGCACCAAGTCACATCAAGGCTATGTGCCACCAATTTCTTTTCCTTAACAATTGCAGAAAAAAAGTTAGACAAACAGTTTGTCAAGTTTGCGAAGATTTTCAAGAAATTAGACCTAAATATCCTTTTTGCAGACACAATTACACAAATGCCCAACTATGCAAACAATTTGAAGGAAATTCTTTTCAATAAGAGAAAACTGGAAGAACATGAGACCATCTACCTGAACGAGGAATGCAGTGCAATTTTCCTGAATAAAGTACCTTATAAGCTAAAGGACATAGAGAGTTTTACTATGCTTTGCACCATTGGTTCGAATTACTTTGAGCATTCATTATGAGATTACTAGTGTTAATTTAATGTCACTCTATGTTTACAGGTCTCTTGATTTGGGAGAAGCAAAATCTACAACAATCTATTTGCAGGTGGCTGACAAGTCCATCAAGTGACTAAAGGGAATTATAGAAGACTAATCAAGGTTGATAGATTCATCTTCCCGATAGATTTCATCATCTTGGACATGGAAGGGGATTCAAATATCCTTCTAATTTTGAGAAGACCTTTTTTGGCGATAGGAAGAGCATTTATTGATGTGCATGATAGGAAGACGATTCTTCGAGAGGACAATGAACAAGTTATATTCAATGTGTTGAAGGCGATGAAACACCTATTGACTTCAAATACCTATTGCCAAGTAGATGTTCTTGAGGAGCTTGTAACTGATATATTTGATGCCGAACATCCAACAATTCTATGTGAAGCAGATATTGCACAATCAAAGTCAGCGGATGCAGAAAGAACTGAATGTGTTGTAAGTTGGCTGAACAACCTATGAGAATGAGACTTTGACAATATGAGTCTCTGGTGCCAATCTATCACCATCGGTACTGTCAGTGGAGAAGTCCCCAACTCTTGAGATAAAGCATTTGCTATCAATCTACATTAAGCGTATTTGGGAGACTTCATTACACTTTCAATAATCATTGTTAATGATATGACAGAGAAGGATGATGAGAAAAATTTATTGGAAGTACTAAAGAAGTACAAAATTGCAATTGGATGGACCATATCTGACATTGGAAGAATCAGTCCCGCTCTTTGAGTGCATACAATTTTAATGGAGGATAAGTAAAAAACCTTAGGGGATGGTCAGCAAAGATTAAATCGAACTTTGAAGGAAGTAGCGAGAAAAAAATTGCTGAAATGGCTAGATGCATGGATTATCTATCCCATATTAGATGGTTCTTGCGTGAGTCCAGTATATGTAGTGCCTAAGAAAAGTGGAATTACATTGAAAAAGAACAAGAACAATGAGTTGATACAAACACAGTTAGTAACAGGGTTGATAGTATGTATAGATTACATAAAGCTAAATAATACCACAAGAAAAGATCACTTCCCATCAGTTAGAGGAATCAGAAGATTTTTAGGACATGCTGGGTTTTACAAATTCATTCAAGACTTCAAATATAACAAAACCTCTATGCAATCTACTAGAGAATGATGCATCTTTTAACTTTCTGATGAGTGTTTACATGCTTTTAACACTTTGAAAGGAAAGTTAACGTCTGCACTTGTTATAGTGGCTCTAGATAGGAAACTACCCTTCAAACTCATTTGTGATGCCATTGATTTCGTAGTAGGAGAAATATTAGGATAACGCAAAGGAAATGTATTGCATGTTATCTACTGTGACAGCAAAACTTTCACAGATGCTTAGATCAACTACACAACAACTGAGAAGGAAATGCTAGCAGTAATATTTGTTTTTGTCAAATTTTGTTATTATCTGATTGATTCAAAGATAATAGTCCACACAGACCATTCAACTTTAAAATATTTGTTCGAGAAGAAGGATGCTAAACCTAGGCTGATTCGATAGGTTCTATTACTACAAGAGTTTTATATTGAAATTCGTGATAAAAAGTGAACATAAAACCAGGTAGTCGATCACTTATAGAGGCTATAACAGTCGAATGATTTAGATGAGGTGGATATCAATGAGATATTTCTAGACGAATATTTATTGCGGGTGGAAAATGCTGTTTGGTATGTAGACATTATCAACTACTTAACGAGTGAGTATGTGGATCCATACTTTACCTATTAGGAGAAGAAAAAGATTTTCCACGAAGCCAAATTTTATTATTAGGATGATCCCAATTTATACAGAAGAGAGGCAGACCAAATAATCATATGATGTATACCAGAGGATGACATGAAGCTCATCCTATCACGGGTTCATGCTTCAACTTATGGATGACACTTTGGCCCTACTAAAATGGCAACGAAGGTACTTCAGTATTGGTTCTTTTGGCCAACATTTTCTATAGAACATGTGTTAAGTGTCAAATGATGGGTAACATCTCGGCCCGTCACAAAATGCCACTAAACAATATACTGGAGGTGGAAATATTTGATGTATGAGGAGTTTAATTTATGGGACCCTTTTCATCGATTATGCAGTGGACTATGTCTCCAAATGGACGGAAGCCAATGTGTTGCTTATCAATAATTCAAGGGTGGTGGCTTATCAATAATGCAAGGGTGGTGGTAGATTTTATAAAGAAACATATTTTCAATCGTTGTGGATCACCAAAAGTCATTATAAGTGATGGGGAAACTTACTTCCAAATTGGTTATTCCAGGCGGTGCTTTATAAGTATGGGGTACAACATCGCATCACCACGCCTTATCACCCTCAAACGAGTGGACAAGTTGAAATTTCTAATAGACAACTAAAAATAATTCTGAAACTCATGGTGAATGTATCTCGAAAGGATTGGTCCAATAAATTAGGCGATCCCTTGTGGGCTTATCGCACCGCATACAAAATGTCGATTGGGATGTCGCCATACCGAATAGTGTTTGGAAAAGCCTGTCACTTACCAATTGAGTTTGAGAAAAGAGCATACTGGGCATTGAAGCAATTAAACATGGACTTAGAATAGTCTGGGGAAACACAAATGCGATATCTTCATGAATTAGAATAATTCAAACGAGAAAACTATGACAATGCATCCATATACAAAGAAAGGATAAAACAATGGCATGACAAGAACATTAGACAAATGAGTTTTCAGGTTGGGAGATCAAGTGCTCTTGTATAACCCCAGACTTAAACTATTTCCATGAAAATTGAAATCAAGATAGTTCAGACCTTTTACAGTATCCCAAGTGTTTCCTTATGATATAGTTGAGTTACACCACCCAACCAATGAAACTTTCAAGGTTAAGGGACATCGTATTAAACACTACGTAGAGGATTTTATCACTGCTAAGGAAAGTATTGAACTAGCAGCTCTAGAATAATTGTAGTACAATGTCCTGTTAATGACTGTAAAAAAAGTGCTTCTTGGAAGACAACCCAAGCCCTGTCCTTCTCTTATTATATATATAATTTTTATATTTTTCTTTTTAGGAAGGTATAATTTATTCTTAGTATAAATCTTGTCGTGTTTTGTTGGAAAAATCTCAAGTTTGGGGTGAATACAAACTTGAACGGGATAGTCGAATTTAAATCATCAAGTTGGGAGAGGATGAATACATTCTAGAATGGAGAACAAAATGTACAATGCCACCTAAAAAGATATCAAATGTTGTAGCCTCCTCTTCCAGCCCCTTTGATAAGAGCAAATTCATTAGTGCCGAAGTTGTTGAACGATATTAATAACTTAGTGGTACACAAGACCTATATAGTTGAAAGAGACTTGAAAATTACATGACGAAGCTGATTAAGCAACGAAAATGGGAAGCATTTGCCAAACAGCCAAGACCTACACTAACTCCGGTTGTTAGGGAATTTTATGCCAATACTAGGTAACATAGACTTTCGAGTGTTTGTGCGGGGTAAATGGATTCGTTTTGATAAAACCTCAATCAACGGGTTCTATAATTTTTCGGATATTGAGGATGATGAGTATTCTATATTTCGCGAAGAAAGAGTTGATCCCGATGAAATCACTCGAATGTTGGCCCAACATAGAACTTCTTGGAAAGAGTCAGAGATAGATGTGATTAACTTTCCTACCTCATGTATGACTTCGCAGTGTAAGGCCTAACATCATTTCATTTCTACCAAACTCTTACCTAGCAGCAATTTAATCGAGCTCGCAAGGAGCGTGCAAGCCTTAATTTTGTTATTCAAAGATGCTTGTCAATTAATGTTGGAAGATTTATCCACAAAAACATTCTACATACTTTGAGAGGGTCGACTACATGTGGTTTGAGGCACCTGTCGTTGATCTTTGAGCTTTGTTTGAGAGGTGATGCTTTAACGCAACCATCTGAAGAGGTTGTGCATCCCAAGCTGATAGTTACATAGGAAAGGACTTGGAAATTCATGAGCCGGTCGGGCTCCATTAGTTCGCTAACCCCTGTGCCGGAAGAATGGTCATCCCTATCACGTCGACCAACCCCAATTGGTGACCTTAATACTGACCTTGCTACTCAACTTCACGTCATGCAATTGCGGATGAATCGATGCAAAATACAATGTACGAGCAGTTCCACTATCAAAATGAGTTCAACACCGTGATGCCCCAAAATTTATACATCTTGCGGTGTCACGAAAAAGTTTTTATCTACTTTTATTTACTTAAAATGCAAAACGATAAAATTCTTTAATAAA
>CAIGRL010138932.1:0-11569 GCA_903798325.1 Fraxinus xanthoxyloides
TGCAATCAAACGGACCCTAAGTACCATTTCTGATTCTTTTGCATACTGGTTTTTGAAAATTTAACAAAACTTAAAGACTGATTTTTGATTAATCTTGAACCGTAAACTCAATTCGACAAATAGAGGAAATTAAATAGATGAGACCCAGTTGATGACCAATAAAAATGGAGGGATGGGGTTGGAGACAGCATGCTTGGTAAGGTACATGAAAGAAAGGAATGGGGGCATGATAAAAAATAAAAAAATAAAAAAAAATGTTTCCTATGTATAAAACAAGGTTGTCTCATGGTTATAGCCAGCCATTACCTACATGTTTATTCCTTCAATCATCAATTTATTTTTACATGCTCCATATCATGGTAAAAACTCATGTGAATTAATTAAATTAATTAATTTCACCAATAAACTTACCCATACAAACTGTATACACACTGTACATGTTACGGTGTCAAGTGTATATATTTAAAATTGATTTATTCAAACCAGCAACTACGTTACTAGACAGTTAAAGGTAAATAGCTAATACGTGAATTTGCTTGAATATGTAATACAATCAAATAAAAGACTACACTAAACAATAGTTGACATTCTAAGATGAAAGATCGAGAATTGATAGTGCTTGGGTTGTGGTGGGGTATCAAGAAGAAACGTGCTTTTTGTGCTTTATATTAATTTTCGATTTTATCTAAATGTTGGGGACAACTTAGTCTTTTCAATTAATTTGACAGTTTTTGTGTGAAACTCAAATTTCTGAGCTCAATAGAGTCAAGTTTGAACAATTTTTTATCGAACATGACACAACTTAGAAACCCAATAAGCGTCCTACTTTTTGAGATAAGCAAATTCGATGATTAATTTCATCAAGAAATTTCACATTTGCAGTTATTCACACAAAAGTGCAAACCAATATATAAAAGAATAAAGAAGTGAATTACTGAAAACAAAAAATATAAATTAAAGGACAAAATGGAAAATAAAATAAGGTGGCCGGCACGTGCCAGTGATATAGTTTTTCCACGTCCAACAGCACTAATAAATACAACCCAAAGTTATTGGTAAAGGACCAAAACCAAAGGTGGTCGAGAAAAAGGGTCTCACGTTTGATCATTGTATTCTTCTGACATATACGTATTATATCTCTCTATACATATACGTACATATACACACATACATACATACATATATATATATATATATATATATATATATATATCTGTAATCTCTCTATATATTGGCTAGAGGGGGTTGTATCCACTATCTAGGGGACCTATTAGAACCCAGATTCTTTCTTTTTGTAACAAACATTAAAAGATGGAGACAAATATGTGAAGTCTAGAGTGAGAAAGAGAGAGAAAATGGAGAGAGAGCGTGAAGTGAAGGTATCAAAATTCAAGAGGATTTGTGTGTTTTGTGGGAGTAGCCAAGGCAAGAAGATTAGTTACCAAGAAGCTGCTATTGAGCTTGGCAAAGAATTGGTACTTATTTTGTTTTTCCTGCTTTTTTTTAGGTGGTATAATGTTAATACATCTCAAATGTGTTCTTTTTTGCCACACGTTTTTCGAAAAGTTGCTTCAACGTAAGTTCATGGTGTTTTATACACTCTTGTTTGATTGTGCTTAAATGTCCGCTTTTCTTAAACATGACATTCGAGTCTTTACAAGTTTTTGGGTCGAATCTTGGAACTTTGATCTCACGTATCTTTTTGTGTTTTTTAAGGTTTCTAGGAACATTGATTTGGTCTATGGAGGAGGCAGCATAGGGCTTATGGGTTTAGTCTCACAAGCAGTTCATGACGGTGGTCGGCATGTTATTGGGTGAGTATCATTTAATTGTATTCTAATTCAAATCTTTGAGTTTTGGGGTCTGTTTTTATGGTTAATTTAATTTAGGTCTTCACTAAAAACTAACTTTTTGTCTTGTTATTGTCTCCTCTATAGGGTTATTCCCAAGACGCTCATGCCTCGAGAGGTATGGCTGCTGCGGTTAAAAAAGTCTTAAGCCTTTTCTATTAATTTACTAATCTTTTTACTGCAACATTTTTTTTTTACTTCTCTTTTTCATGGTTTAATTTATTATTTACTTTAGTTTCTTCTCAAGTCATATTCTTGGTTGCGTTGCGTTGCGTTGTGTTATTCTTTTCTTTTGTTCCTTCTATTTTCTCTGAATTCTTCATCACAAATATGTTTCTTTTTCCTTTTGAACCCCTTTTTTTCTTTCTAATCTTCTTTTGTTTGTTTTATTTTCTCTGGATTCTTGATCATAAAGATGTTTCCTCACGCTTCAAAGTAGCTCTACAAGCTATAGCTGAACTAAAAAAGTGACTTTTCAGTACGTTTGATTTTGACTTCTGAGGTCCTTGTTCCTGGTAAACCTTATCCATTGGAGAGAGCACTTAAGTGTCAGTTTTTTCCACTCCAAGTCATGTATTTTTGCCTTTTTGGAGTCTATATGATATTTCCTTGTATGTTTCATCCATTTGTAATTTTCTTACTGACCTTTTCTGTGATTCAGAATTCTTTACATATGTATTTGTGTATATAGAACTGGTAGTATGTTTACCTCTGGCTCTGAAGGTACTAAATTTAAAGACTTTTGGATTAAATCCACCATTTCTCCAACCCTCATTATTGCATCACTGAACTGCCCACAACTCAATGCATTTGAATTATCCCTCTCCACCACCCCTAAGAACAGCTTTATCAGCACTTTTGCTTAATGGGATTTGGTACTCTTTTGCAGTTAACTGGTGAAACTGTAGGGGAAGTGAAGGCAGTTGCAGATATGCACCAAAGGAAAGCTGAAATGGCTAGGCATTCTGATGCTTTTATTGCCTTACCGGGTTGGTTAAATGCCTGCACTAACCCGATTTCTTTTGTACCAATGTTAAATGTCACACGTGGGGGGACGTTTGGCAGGGCTTTTTAAAAGTCAAAAGTTGTTTCTGGGACTAACAAGTTGTTTTTAAACACGTTCAGTAATTTTTTGGAAGCGATTTATTTGGCTGGAAGCGATTTATTTGGAAGCTTACAATAGCTTCCTTAGAAAGATTTTCTACAAAAAGCAAAAGCAAAAACAAAAACAAAAGCCAGTAAAACGGGGCCCTGAAAATTTCTTTAGCTAAATGCTCATAGCTCTCAACTTTCAACATCTTGCACTGAAACTTAGGGCCATATAGTTCTCAGAAAACCTGTAGTGTGAATGATTCATTTCCTTTATTGCATTCATATCTTCTGATGGTACTGCATCAAACTGCCTTACCATAAATGGGGATAAGGATAAACAGTCATAATATCACCAAATTGTTTATTCCCAACTTGCAGTTGTACCTACCATAACATAATGCTCACTCCTTTCAATGCACAATTTTAATGTGTCATTTGACTTGTACGGTTGCATCTCATACTCACTGTACACCGTAAGAGAAATCATAACCAAATGCCATGCAGAGGATCATACCCATGAGAGAAGTGAACAGCAATTTGGGGAAATAGAAAAAGTCTGGGACCAGCTGGTTTTCACATTAGAAACAAAGATATCTGTCTAGCTAGGGTGAGATAGGATGTCATTATTCTTTCAGAAAATTGCACCATTTGTCCCCATCATATTTTTCAAATAATGAGTCGATGTTTTTCTAGCCTCTAATGGCAGAAACCGTATAATTTTGATTTAATATCACCTGAGAGGCACATGTTTACCCTCTTCTTAAGGGTGCCACCACAAGGTGCTAGTGATGGGGGTGGCGGGGGCTGTGGTTGGGTGAATTGAGTGTCTGTTTTTGCCTAGTGTAAACTTTTGCTGATACTTGATCAACTACAAAACCAGGGATGTTCTTTCTCATACTCTTAGCATTATTTGTTATAACTGTAATGTATCTCAAGTACAATTTATAAGTAATCATGAAAATGCATGCAGGTGGTTATGGAACTCTAGAGGAATTACTTGAAGTGATAACCTGGGCTCAACTTGGTATTCATGATAAGCCGGTATTTCCTGATATCAACTTTTAAATCTTCCGACTTGTCTAAAGAATCTATCCTACAGCAACTTCCATAACTAAAAAGAAACCGCTAAAATATGCAACTTTTGTGCAAAAAAAATGAAAAAAAGTACCTATTTCGCAGGTAGGCTTGCTGAATGTGGATGGGTACTACAATTCGTTACTGTCGTTCATTGACAAAGCTGTAGAGGAAGGCTTCATTAGTCCAAATGCTCGCCACATAATTGTATCTGCACCGACAGCACAGGAGCTGGTCAAGAAATTGGAGGTAATTTTCTTGAAGAGGAGAACTTTCCCCTTATTTGGATAAATGCTGTGTATAGCACAACCATCAGCATGTACCTAAGAATCCGAAGGCTGATCAATTGAACATGCGAAAAATAGTGCTGAACAGAGACAATGTTCCCATTTTAGATTATTGGACAGAAAATTAAGGCCTAATTGTTGAAACGTTTATGTTTATTAGGAGTACGTTCCTAGCCACGAAAGAGTTGCGTCAAAACTGAACTGGGAGATGGAGTAGCCCAAAAGTATGATATATCCAGGTTAAAAATGGATTTGCAGCAGTGGAGATTACTAAACTAAAAGGAAATAAGGCACTGGAAGAAGCTAACTTTGAAATTATAAATTTTTGCTGTGGGGGGAAATCTTTTTTAAAATTTCTCTGGGAATGACCTCACTATGTGATAGCTACTTATTTTCCTTCACATGAAAATTTGTTTCCTCTGTAAGTTGTAACTACTAAATGGACTATGTAATTCTCTAACTAACGTGTCATGAGTTGATATACTCAGTTACAATATTATACTGTTACGTGTTAAACCATCTCCTCTAAAAGGGTATCACAAGAAGCAAAGATTCCAAGTTCAAGTCTCATTACCACTCATGTACAAAAAATTTACCCTCCTGTAACTTAGACGAGGTCTTCCGGACCTTGTTGAAGAAAGAGGTTGGTAATAATTATGGGCACCAGGCAGTGTAGGTAGGTATAATGGTAGGCTCATCAAAATTGAGAACCCTGCAGCTTATACGGATCAGTGGGCCGAGTGTCCACAATGAAGAGTGATCATTTTTTGTTACAGACATGTTTCTCAACTAATTTTCTGATGCCTGTTTGCTGTTGAAGTTTGATCAGCAGACAACATTAATCCAACCAAAGACAGGTAACTAAATGGGGGCCATTCTGAAGCAGATTATGGATAGAAACACAGGGACCAATTGATAATTCTTGGCCAGATTTGAATTAATAATTGTTTTTTCCATCTTTGACATAATACAAGTTTGACACCGTTGATCCTAATCTATATACACCTAGATTTTTATGACTGGGCCAAACTGCACCATTGGTTTCTGGAGAATCAGGACCCATCAAGAAGAAAAGTTTATTCCAGCTCTAGCGTCGAGATATGATATGCAATGTGTGAGCGAATATGTGACGTGTTGTGGGCTGCATCGGAAGAAAAAGAAAAAAAAAAAGACACAATGATAGCCAGCCATAATACTGGCTTCAATTTCACCATTAGGTTTTTGGAAGAGGAGTCTAATCGGTTTGGCTTTTGAATCTGAAAAGCATTAAGGAATATACTTTTGAATGATGTTGACACATCACAAATGGGAGGAGCAGCCACTCATTGTTACACCTCTTACTTTTTTCTAGGCTCAAAGTGTTATCTAGTGACAAAGAAAGTAATGAACAACTTTTAAGTATACTCGTATTGTAATTCGAAATGTGTGTGTATTTTTGACATATCAGTCCAACAACCAAAATCTAGTGGCAATCTTGTGTTTCTCTGATATCCCTAAAACTTAATATACGTGAAGGCCTGAGAATCATGTACTTGTGAGGATGAAAAGGATTATTTTGCTGATGTTGATAGCCTGAGAAAAGACTCGTCGAGAAAAATTCTAGTGATGCAAAGTGAATAGTGATAGACTCTAGTTCTACATTCACCACTTATTAATGGCATTTTGTGTAGGATTATACCAATAACAAAACTGAATTTTTGTAGTAGTTATCTCAACCTATCAATAAAGATTAGAGAGCGGAGAATCTTGCTGCACATTCAAAAGTGGACGGCCACAAAATGCAGAAATCTTCTAGTTTAAAAATAAATGATCATGTTAATCACCAAGAAATTGAACCATCACCAGACTGATAAACAAGAACGTGTGGCCTAAAAATGAACCGATTAAATAGAATCAGTACATATAAGCTTTACCTTTCTCCATTTTCATGATGTTGGAATCCATTGACATATGGTTTGCTGTGATGACTAAGCATTGACGTAGTTTGATTTCCTCCTCCAAAATATATTCCAGCTTCTCTGTCTTAACCAGTTTCTGGAACTCCATGTCTCAATTGAACCTGAGAACTTTTTGCCTTTCATTCCCTTTATAAGGTCGATTCTTCAGTAGAAACCGAGTTGAGAATATATTCCAAAAGAGTAAGCTTAACAAAACATGCTCTAAATCTTGATAAATTTGAATTACGCTTCTATACAAAGCATTTTTTGTAGTTCTATTCAATTGATTGCTTGATCTACAGAAAGATTCAAAGCACCACAACCGTAGAAAGTAGAAACTACAAGAAGCCATGTTATTCTTAGTCTACACAAAATGCCTCCGAAAAATCATATTTACATTCCCTCTTCCAAATTCCCAGCCGAAGAATTATTTAAAAAAAAAATGTATTTTTCCAAATATTGGCCTGTAAATAAATTTAAAAATTCCTAAATATACCAAAATATTTTTTGTACATGGGGCATCATAAAAAGTAAAAAACAAACCATGCAATTCTTTTAACATGTACATCATAATCAAGCTAAGGCCACGTAATTGAAGCACATATTTAACAGATCTCAGGCACAATAAACATTGTTTCGAACTTCGGAAAATAATAAACTCAGAATGTTCTGCAAGCACAAAATTCACTGATATGGACAGGAAAGCATATATATCTCCTTCGTTGATCTATGAAAGGAAGAAACGTCCAGAAAGCAAAAGTCGGTAGTGCATTTCTTTCTTGCTACCGGCCAACGACCAAAAATTCAAAATAAAAGATGGAGAGACGGCAAACCAGCTCAGAAAAGCCATGGCAGTAGCTGACATAAATCTTGTGCAGTGATTAACATTACATTTATCCAGATCATTGCCAATTAGGACAGTGATACCAGCAGACGCACAGGCAGCAGCAAAAGTTAGAGTCGAAGTAACCTGCAAGACAATGGAAAGATCTTTCTAAGCATCTTGCCTAGGAAAAATATGGTGAAAGGGTATACAGTGATGATGGCATGAGATTTGCACCTCATCAAATCATGGTCTTTCATATGTAACTAACAAATTGAGTGTTTGTATGTTGTAAATAAAGATTATAGCAGTGGTAATGGTATGCTGCTAAATGGTTGAGAGTGCATTCAAACTGATTGTCAAAGATATCAACACAGTATGCCAAAAAAAGAAAAAAGTTGAAAGGCGGGATACAGATATGATGCCCCCGATAGAGAGCTTAGAAAATACATTATAGAATTTATGAAATTTAAATTTTAGAGTCATTGCAAGAACAGTTCAATATTTCTCATTCTCATAGAAGATGTGACAAAAACAGCAGAATTTGTGAAATCTTTGTCATTGCAACAATTTTGTTAACTCATCTTCAGCAGAAGATCATGAAAAGTTAAATTGCTGTTATATTATTTATCGTCATAATACAACAATTCACAAAAATGCAATCGTCAAATGATGCCCCGAAGATCTATAGATCGAAAAAATAAAAATTCAAGGGAAATTAAACAGAAGAATAGGATCCCACCCATCTGTTCAAGTTTAAAATTGTAAAATGAATATTACTAATGGGATATTAAAGTATCAAAAGATCCCAATTTAAATGATATTCAGGGTAGAAGCATTATTCATATCTAGCATACGAGTGTCAATCAAACAGTAAAGGCTCCTGGAAACTCAACCCACTGACCTTCCCTGAATCAACAAGAGTCACATAATTGTTTTCCATGGCATTAATTACTTGTAGGAATATGATCAAGCAAGTGGCATTTTCACATAGATATTGATCACATCTTTTCCATAAATACATGGCAACATCACGCCCTATCAAAAAGAGCATTGCATCTGAGAATTTCAACAGTCTAGTTAAACAAGTTTTTCTTACCCCATCACCAATGGCGAATAAACTGACAACTCTAACATGTCTAAAACTCCGTCTAACTGAAAGACAATATATGTCAGCAATTGCAAGTGACAGGCTCCAAAAGCTTTGCAAACCAACTGCAGCAACAAGATAGCTGATACACACAGAGCAAGAAGATCTAGTCATAATCACTTCTCCAAAGACACAAACTTAACATGCCACTTTAAAGATTTAGTATACCCGACAACTGAAAATAAATATATAGACAGCAATTATTATAAAATTCTCCGTACATGCATAATATTTTAAATAAGCTGAACTGCATCTACCCTCCATGGAATTAACTACTGGTTCTACATTCTACAAAGAACTGTATTTCAAAAACAGATATCCGTGATTATTTTCTCCAATTCTCCGACAAGTATAGAAAAAATTCGTCAGTATGTTTGCCTCCCCTATCTGGGAAGGAATAAGGATCAGCATAGACAGTTGGCAAATATGAGTACATGACTATTACGACATAGCCCGTGCATGCACGCTGCACGCGTGTATTCCACATATGCAGTCTAAAGAGACTTGTACTATTGAAGGAAATCGCAATAAAGTGACATGGCTATTAGCACTGATTAGATAATATAATTTAGTTGACCACTTCAGCAAACTATTTCCATAAAAGCAATATACATCGTAGCAGTAGAATTCCACTAATTCGATCATTTCAAGCATACGATTATACAAACAAATGCGATATACGTGAATACAAGTAACTGAGTCTAAAAGTGGAAGAAGAATGAATTGTAAAAAACGATGGATAAAACTAACCAAAATGCAGTAACAGATGGTAAATCAGAGGTGGTGGTCATGACGCAGAGAGATACGACGGCGAAAACGAACTGGCAGAGGCGCAGGAAGAGGCCACAGGTGGTACCGGGCATGCCCTGGAAGTCCTTCATCCTCACTCTAGGCGCCTCTAGCGTCATCGGTGCAGCCTCCACTGGGTGCACAGCCGGCCGGCTCATTTTCTTATTCTGACCCACAGAATCGATGGGTCGGCAGAGGAGCTGAGAGCCGGTGAAAATCTTTTGTGATGTTGTGGGAAGGGAAAGGTGAAGACGGAGTTTTTCACTGATGGTCAGTAAGGTCTAGGAACCACTTCATATTGGTCCTTCACGTAATTTTATGATCTATTTAGTCATTAAAGTTACGGATTTGGTCACTCCTTCAGTAACATGATAACATCCACCCCAAATCCGATATTTGCCTATTAAACCTTGACATTGACTTAGAATCAACATGTGCATATTGTGTTATTACAAATCTTCAAAATAAAATTCGATTTGCAAGAGAAAAGACCTCACATCCAACAAAATTATTTTTTATTATCAATAATTCGTGAAGGACTAAAATATGACGCTATCTTGAAGGAATAGATCACTTTAAGGCCCTATTTGATAGGGTTTATTTTCCATGGAACTTGTTTTCCAAGTTCTAAACATTTTTCTTGTTTGATAGTCAATTTTTTCTTGACAAAACATTTTCCTCCCACCTGTCCCTTTTTTCTGGGTTTTCATTGAATTGGTTTTCTCACTACTTTTGTGGGAAAATAATTTTCCAGTTTTTTTTTTTTTACAATGGATTGTTATGTGAACCATTATGGTAAAAAATTATGTACAACTAGATTTATCTTTTTTTTTTTTTTTATTACTTGGAAAAGTTAGGTACGAGTCTAGAAATCAGGGTGGATCAGTGCCAATCGTTAATGAAATCGTAATTCCAAAAATAAAAGTGGACCCCACTATTGTGAGGAGATTGTCAAACTTTGTGTACATTTTTAATGTACATCAAGTTTGATCATGCTTATAAATATAAAATGAGGCATAGTTTCACAAGGACTGCCGCTATAATTTAAGAAATAATAGACCATTTTCACCATCGGGGACCAATCGTGCATCTGTAATAAAGAATTGTGAATTAATTTACACAATTAAAAATATTGGGGATTAACTAGGCAATAGAAAATAGACTAAAGACTATCGACTAATAGTAAAATTTTCCCTTTCTTTAATGCAAACAAACAAAAGAAAAGAAAAAACTTTCATTCAACTTCGGGTTTAACTTGAAAGGGCGTGTTTGGTTGGCCCATTGGTTTTTTACCTACCAACGGAATAAATCCAAAAATCCATGTTTTCTTTTTCTACGACAATCTACATTTTTACCTCTGTTTGGTACACATTATAATTTTCATTTTTGTTCTTCTACTCATTTTCAACAATAAAATAATATTTTCCATCACATCAATAATTTTTCCTTCTTTTTCAACCACACATTCCTCATCAATCTATTATTTCAGAATACATTCTTCCAAAATAATGTGGATCAAACAAATTTATTTAGCTTTCACTTTCTAATGATGGAATTCACAACTTTTATTTTTTTAGCACAACCAAACAGGGATTAAGATGATCCTCTGAATCAAAGTCGATCAAAAAAAGCACCCAAAATCAGAGGATCAAGATAGAAAAATCTACATAATTATCAGAAATAATTGATTAATTAATCTTCAAATGGGGTACTTTTTAAAATACCCTAGTCAAAAATCATTTTTTGATTTTGCCCATTTTTTTAGACAAAAATATCCCTAAAATGTTATACAATTACATAAATGTGGTATTGTTTAAAAGACAAAAATATCCTTTTTAAGTTATAAAGAATTCCAAATATTCCCTATTAAAATTTTAAAACAAAATCACTTTCTTTATCTGTTTACTCCAACATAAATAAAAATTATTTCATTTTCATCTGCTTCAAACTTGAAAACAAATAAATTTATCAAACGCTATACAAGAAAATATTATTCACAGCAATCAGTGGAATCGATAAATATATTTACGTATTTTTAAATTCGCTTTGGTTAAATTAATATATTTTTTTAATATTTAAATCTTATTTCGATATAGATATATAAAAATTTTACAATTTTAAATGGATCTATAATCATTTCTCATAAAAACGAGAAAAAATATATTTGTATGTATAATTGCAGACAAATTTACGATATATAAAATTCCCAAACATAAAGAGGGAAAAACACGTGCATCAAGAATTGATGGTTTGACAATGGCATTTTTAAAAGTACCCCACAAATTTACGATATATAAAATGCCCAAACATAAAGAGGGAAAAACATGTGCCCGGATGGCCCAGACGTCCCGGCCCGGACGGCCCGGACGGGCCCGCACGTCCGGGCCGTCTGGGGTGGGTGCGCTTGACAGAGTTTTTGAGCCATAACTTTCTCTCCTGATATCCGATTGAGGTGATTCAAGATGCGTTGAAAAGCTAACTTAAAGGGCTACAACTTTGCTTCAGATACCATTTTCGAATTCGATCGTTTTTCATGTCAAAAATTGGTCTCAACAAGAAGCTAAAAA
>CAIGRL010138992.1:0-16353 GCA_903798325.1 Fraxinus xanthoxyloides
AGCTGCCATCACCAACACCTTCCTCACCAAAACCTCCCAAAAATTAACTGCACTATCCGCATTATTATCACTCCCACAACATCTATGTTTTGCGTCAAGTATAGGTAAGGGAGCTTCAAGTATAGGTAAGGGAGTTGCTGAATTGTGACTGAAAGTCGAGTTGAAGAACAAAGTTCTCGAAGTACAACTGATGCTGCATCGCAGTCTTTTGGACGGAAACTTTGGGGATAATTTCAATTGGGGGTTACAGAGAGTTATAAATGAGGGATTTGAATTAGTGATGAAGGAAGGTCGATTAAAGAATGAGGTTTCTGCAGTTCTTGCTGCATCCATAGAATTATTTTGAAAAAACGCAAATAAATACCAAAAAAATACAGAGATTTTAAATTTCTCAAATTAGAATCTAGGATTCTCTCGAAGTTTGAACAGATGAAATCGAGTATATGAGAATCTCATTGTGTGGACTTGTCCGAGAGCTCTCCCGTAGATTTTTCCCTTTTCTTCTTTCCTTCAAGCCAAAACCTCATTGACAAGTTGCAGGCATGAAATTACAAACTCAACCTCCGTAACGGGCCACCAACATCCTAAATTATGGGCCTGAATTGGAGCTCTAAAGAGCGGGTCGTGATGAAAATATTAGCCCAGATAAAAAGAAAATCACAAGAAGTTAGAGGTGGCAAACAGGTCGAGTCAGTTTCAACGTGCAGGCTTGGTTCATCCTGCTTAATCCATAGGTGATTTGAGCTTGTATGCGACAAGTTGAGTTCATTTTTTTTTTTGTGCAAACGGGTCGAGTCAGGTCATGGACGCTCCATCAATGAGCCAAAAGACCGAGCCAAAACTAGTTTATGGACACGAGCAGTAGTTAGGTGTTTAAGGATCAAACCGAATAGACTAGACTTGACCCCATTGCTACCCCATAAAGAGCTTTTGAAAATAGAAACAAATTTAAGGAAAGTTAATATTAAAAATAGTCAATGAAGTTTTTGTTCAAATTTCAAATTGGTCCATAAAGTATTTTCTACAGTTAATTAACGTTATGAGACTGTTTTGTACGGCTTAAAATCCAATTAAAATGGAAAATATAGCTGTTATTGGGTCTCACCCGTCTAAGAAAAGTCAACCATAACGGCTAGTTTTTCAATTTTAATCCGATTTTAATCTATACCACACACACTGGTCCTTAAAAGTATTTTTTGAATCATTCGGTCACTAAAGTTAATTAGCTCTAACGCCG
Source organism: Fraxinus xanthoxyloides (assembly GCA_903798325.1). Classification (NCBI taxonomy): domain Eukaryota; kingdom Viridiplantae; phylum Streptophyta; class Magnoliopsida; order Lamiales; family Oleaceae; genus Fraxinus; species Fraxinus xanthoxyloides. Next base: position 1,238 of record CAIGRL010138992.1, read on the forward strand.
AACTGAATTCATTGACTTCTATTACTTTTTTATGATTTTCATTTTTATTTGAAGATCGATGGTTTGACTTCACGTGAATTAGGATTTTCCCTTTGATTTCATCCCAGTGTAGATTCATGTCTTGTTAAAAATAAGCTTGACGAGCAAACATTAGAGAAAACCAAGACAAAATTGATAAGCTCAACACATTCAAATTTATTTCAAAAATAGTGTACAAGATAATATATGCTCGACCATAAAATATTTGTCTACAACACCAACTATACTTGTCGGTCGTAGTATCATTCGAGGCTAGAGGCCAGTCTAGTGGCTCCGGGACATTGTCTCCAGCCAGTGTCGTAGGCTAGAGCTTAACCCAACCATCAAGAAGTTCAAAATAAGTATCTAGTGTTGTTATGGTTGCAGATTTTCATCATGATATGATCATCAAAGGTTAGAGATATCTTGTACTCTAATTTCTGCATGATTTTCATAACCAGAACTAGATCTCATGCTGTACTCTGCTACAAGCTTTGCAAATGAAGATGATTTGTCCTCCAGCAGCGTTTTTGGAGAATCGAATTCTTTGACAAGTCCTGCACCATACGACGAAATGTTTAAATTCCAAGTAGCTCAACAGAGAGACTGGTAATATCTGACACTGTAATAAGGTCATATATACCGTGATCTAATAATAGAACCATGTCACTGTCGAGCACAGATGTTATCCTATGTGCAATTGTTATAACTGTTGAGTCGTAGAAGCATTGCTTGAGAGTTTGTTGAATCAGATTATCTGTTGCTGTGTCGACTGAAGCGGTGGCCTCGTCAAGCACAAGAATCTTGCTTTTCTTTAGTAGGACGCGCCCAAGACAAACTAGCTGCCTTTGACCAACACTCCAATTCTCTCCATTCTCAGACACTGCCGTTCATTAGAAAACCAAGAAATAAGAAGTCAAGATCCGAAAATTTTGGAATGTTTAAATCGGTGGAAGAGGCAAACCTGAAGAATCGAGCTTGCCTTCCTTCTTGCGAACTTCATCTCCAAGCTGGCACTTATCAAGAGCCTAAGACGAAGAAGAAATTTCATCACCTCATCAAAATAATGCAAAATTCAATCTAGAGATGAAACATTTATGTTCCTTCTACCAAACCCACCTCCCAAATCTGTTCATCTGTATACTCTTCAAGGGGGTCCAGATTACTTCGTACTGTCCCCTCAAACATGGTCGGATCCTGTGGAATTATGCTCAATCTAGATCGCAAATCATGCAGTCCAATTGATGAGATATTGGTAGTATCAATCAATATTTGTCCATCGGCAGGTTCAACAATGCGAAAGAGGGTCTGTATAAGAGTCGATTTACCACTGCCTGTCCTCCCGACTATTCCAGTCTTCTTCCCGCCAAAGAAAGTACACGTGATGCCTTGTAACACAAGAGGCATGTGTGGAGCATACCGGACCTACAATCCAAACTCATATGCATTAACTCAGAATAAAAAGCTCAATATAAACCCCGAATCATCAAGATGATTTACCAGTAAATTTCAAAAAGAAATCACCTGAAGGTTTTGAATACTAATTTCTCCATTTGATGGCCATTGACTCTCTGGCCTAATTGATTCTACAACAAGAGAAGGCTCACTCGGTATAGAAGTGTACTGAAGTATTCTTTCAACCGATATAATCGTATTTTCCATCCTGCAGAGACTCCATACTACCCATGCTTGTAACATGTTTAGATTAAGCCCATACGTCACTGCTAAGCCCGCAACACCTTCAGATTCATTAAGAAGAAGAAGAGAAAGAGTTAGCCGTCTCTGTCATACATATAAATGCAAATTTCATATGAAGTGATAAAACTTACTTGGATCAATGGTTCCTTCCGGTATCAAGATCAAGAAAATCAATGAGAAGGCAAAAGTAACTAGTGACAACATGTCCAAGCGAATACATAACCACTCCATCGCACCAGTAGTATGGAACTTCGGCCGAGAATATGCATCAATTAGTTTCATGCTTGTGTCACGAAATCTGGATTCCTGGTCAAAACTTCTAATCGTACTTGATCCGGAGAGGGTCTCAGAAAAGTGCTGTATTACGGGTGCTTTGCACACCCCAACTAATCGAGAAAGTTCCCGTGCTGATTTTATGTAATAATTCTGCAGAAGATGAAAGATGAGTTATAGTTTCAAAGAACTACAAAGTAGAGAATATCCTTCTGTATAACGCAATAATTAGACTTTAAAGCTGCATTAAGTTATCTAAAGTGACGATGCACGCTACCTGTAACCATATGCAAATTGCAATCACAGGAATGAAAACGACGAAGACCTGCCATGCAACTAGCGACATAACCACAATAATTCCTAGAAGCTGTATTAATGTAGAAGCAAAACCTCCAACTAAAGTTGCAATGTTCAAATCCACTGCAATTTGGTCTGTTGATGCCTGTGACAGTATACCATCATCCCTTAGCAATAATAATGGGTCCCAATTTAAAAGAAACAGTAAAAAATATAAAGTTCCAAATACAACACAAACATGAAATTTTTCTTACTCTGTTTAAAATGCGTCCACTTGGAGTGGAATCGAAGAAAGACATGGGGGCACGAAATATGCACATGTGCATTTTGTTGAAAAGTATTTTAGCTGTCTTGTAACCAACCATAACAAGTAGCGAGGCTCTGGCAAAAACACAAAATGAACTTCCAATTGACAAAGCAACATAGACAATGATAAGAGTAGGAACCCCAACGGGATGTACTGCGTCCCCGGACACCGGAGTTGCGCAAGCCATCCAATAATTGCTTCCAATTTGAAGTAATTGAAACAGAATTTGCGCCAACAATATGAAGGGCACAAGGAGCCCACCATATGCAGTTGTGATATATTTCCAATAAACCGATAGACCACCTTGACCTTTCTCTCTTTCTTCTTCTTGAATAAGCTGTCCATTTGTCCCCTTTGCAGTATCCGTTTTATCATTTTGATCATTAAGAGATTCATTTTTTTGCAGAGAATTCTTCGCATTTCTTGTTCTGCGATCCTCACCAACCTCAATGGAATCAAGCGCTGATAAAGCTTCCTTATGTGCACCAACTAGTTCCATGAAATCACTACCAGATTTTAGGATATCGTTGTACTTTCCAGCTTGGGTAATCCTCCCATCTTTCATAACCTGATGATAAAGCAATTAGGTTTTAGGAGCTGGATGAAGAATCACCAAGTCAAATGAAACGAAAAAGAAATGAACACCTCACCAATATCAGATCAGCTACTGGTAAAAATTCAACTTGATGTGTGACGTAAATAACAGTTTTAGAGTTCAGAAGCCCCAATATACATTCCTGCGATTTGAACACAATAAATATCATAACACCAATAGAAAAACATATCTTTATAGTTCTATTCAATTGGGGCCCATGGGAAGCAAGAACAGGGTTAACAAGATTAAGCACGATTACAACAAGAATTAGATGTGAACAATCATGAGGAGAAGTGGAACGTACATTGAACAGATGGGTTCCTGTATGTGCATCCACAGCACTGAATGGATCATCAAACAAATATATATCAGCATCTTGGTACAGAGCACGTGCAATCTGTACCCTCTGCTTCTGTCCACCGCTCAAGTTGATCCCCCTTTCACCAATAATTGTTTGATCACCAAAAGAGAGAATATCCAGGTCTTTCTTTAGTGAACATGCTTCAAGAACTCTCTTGTAGTGTTGTCTGTTCATGTCCTTACCAAATAGTATGTTATCTTCAATCTTTCCACTTTGTATCCATGGTGACTGAGCTACATAGGATTTTCTTCCACTGAGTCTAATGGTTCCTGAAATTTTGGGCACCTCCCCCAAAATACACGAAAGTAAGCTTGACTTGCCCGAACCAACTGTACCACAGATGGCAATCTTCATGCCATGAGAAACTCTGAGGTTAATATCTTTCAATGCTGGACAAGGAGACGATAAATCCCAGCCAAAATTCCCATCGACTATCTCTACTGCTATGTCAGAACTGCCCATGGGAAGCCTCTCTACGATATCTGTCTGCAGCTCATTGAGGGAAAGAAATGATGCAATTCGATCAAGAGAAACCTTAGTCTGAACAATCATAGAAATTGTCTCTGGAAGACTGTAAATTGGCCCTTTAAGAATTCTAAAGGTTGCAAGTGCGGACAGTATCTTCCCGGATTCAAGTGGGATCCCCATTACCATACAAGCACCAAAAGTTACCACAGACACGAATGTAGGGGCAATCCAAAAGAGAAATGAGGTAAGGGCCCCAGTATATACATATTTTTTCAGCCATCCTGCCTCAACATTCCTAAGCTCGAGAATTTTAGACAGAAACTTCATCTCCCAAGCTTGAAGCTTGAGAATCCCCATGTTCCTCAAGACTTCAGACGTTGCCTTCATTCTTTTATCTTTTGATTTCATTAGTTCGTCCTGAAATTTTTTTTGTAAATTTCCCAAGGGAACATTTGCTAGCATCACCAGAATAGTAGCAACGAGTGTAGTGAGAGAAGCAAGCCCAAGATTTCTATATAAAATTGCCAATGCCAAGCCAACCTGTATAATTACCATCCATGGATCATGCATATACCAACTAAATTCTCCAATTCTCTCTGCATCGACTGACATAAAATTAATAATCTCCCCAGAGGTATGACCTTGCTTTGATTGGCACGAAAGGGTCAACCCCTTGTTGTAGATTTTGGCAACTAATGCTGCCCTGGCCCTAAATCCAGCCTGCTGCACCTTGAAGAACCAGTGTCTCATTGACAAGCACTCAAAAATCTTTGCAATGATGAAAACAAAAACCAAGACATAGCCCTCATTTTCAAAATCTTGATGTCCATTTAAGTATTGAACAAAGTCGTCAATTAGGTATGGACCTACATAAGACGCCAAGGTATATACAAGTACATAGACAGCAGATACAGAAATTTCCCTCCAGGTTGTGAAAATTAATCCTTTTGCTAGCATAAGTGTGGTCACTCCATTACTTCCCCCACTATCAGACTCCAATATATTGTTTAGAATTGGAAATGCCCCTTTTACACTATCGAAAATGGCCAACTGAGGGACATCCTCGAGGTCTAACGTTTTCTTGAAGCCAAGAGAAACCAAAGGACCTACCCAGGAGAAAGTGATGATACTAAAAATACTAGCATTGGCATAAGGAGTTACAGTTTCATCCCCCTTGATTGCTTTATTCGACTCTCTACCATTCAAAAGAGTTTCTTGAAGAAGGCTATCTCTGTCCTCTTTCTTGACCCAAAACCCCACATAACAGAAGAATAAACCCATGACAATAGAAGTTATATCAGATACCCAAAACAAAGTAGATAAAGTTTGGTGCTTTTGGTAATAAATAAGGTCTATCACTAGGCAATAACAAGAAACAGAGAAGAAAAGCACCCACCAGAGCCTTAAACTCAGTGGGTACTTAGGTTCACCTGATTTCTTGAACTGGCTTTGCAAGTAAGCATAGAGGGCTAACCAGGCTAATGTTTTTGTTCCCAAATCCAGTGAAGTGAGAATCTTTTCATCAGACGAGCCGCTTCTATACCAATAAAAATGGTTCAATAGGCATAAAACAAGATTAAACAATGAAAAAACCAAGCATGAAATCAGTGTTGGTTTATAATGCAAGAGCCTATTGTGCCTAACACTCAGCTTCAGGCTTTCATCGTCATTACTCCTTATTTTCTTGCAAACCCATGATATAAATATGATCAGTAACAAAACCAGGTGCAGAAAGCCAGTGAAGGCACGTGAGAAAATTGGGTTGAGGAGAAAATCACGTTCCATAGTTTGTAATAAAAGGGTGTGAAATTGAAACACAGACATTTCCTTAAACAATTCTTTTTGGCTAGCTTTTGGTATGTCAGGTTTCGCGGAGTGAGAGTGTCCAAGTTCTGAAGAAAATCATTAGGCAGATGGGTTTATTTAAAAAGGGAGCCAAATTCAAGAATTGGTTAAATTTGAGAATGTGGAGCCCAAAAATAGAAAGAGAGTCAAAGAAGGCTGTTTCTTGGGCATAGGAAAACGAGGTGAGCAAGACAAAAGTCACAAAACTCAAATCGGAATGGATAGAGGACGCTGCACAAAATTTTATCATTTTTCAACTGATTATATATTAATTTAATCACATTTGAAAAGATTACATCAAATTTATCAAAATTCATTAACAATTTCATCAAAAGTTTGTCAAACAAATCCTAAATTGCCGTCAAAAAGTGATTTTTAAGTGACAGTGTCACCTGCTTGTTCGTACATTATTATCATGTGTTGAGTTGATTTTTCATAGTATTATTTTTAAAAGAATTTATGGTCAAGTGACTTTTAATAATAGCTTGTATTAAAGTCTCAATAATACAAGTTAACTTTTTTTTTCTTCCCCTTTTCCAATTTTCATCATATTAATTGATAGAGACTGACGAAGAAGTATTGTGAACCAATATTGGTGTTTATTGGTGGAGTTATTATTTAAATTTGTTACGATACGATAATCAGGAAATATGATTGGTGTTATTGGTTTATTGGATCACAAAACTACTATTGATATTTAAATTGCATTTAAAAGAAAAAAAAAATCATTACATAACCATTCCTTATAAAAGTTACAATATATTAAGCACCCGTTCTAAATAAAAATTTAAGTTAAAGTTAGTGATTAATTTTAATTATATATTTCATCAATTCCTCGCATTATTTTTATTATTAAAATATATTAAAATTTTGATTTTTAACTAAACCAAATAAAGGTTGTGCTAAATTGTAAGGTCGATTAACTTTTATGATTTGTTGTTGATAAATTAATGAATTATGATACGTGTACAATTTAATTTGATAATATTGATTGATAATTCATGGTTGAATCACAGTCATCCAATTCAAAAACTATTTTTTAAATAATTGGCTTGAATTTTGACAATACATTATTATCAATCATTATTGTCAAGTATGATAGTACAAATAACATAATTGATAAATTAATACTTGGATAAGAGAGAGACGTCATTGTTGACATAAAGATTCCAAATATCAAAGAGGTGTCATGGATTAGTGAGAAATGACATTTTCCCCTCTTTCTTTATGAAGCACCCACGAAAAAGGGGTTGACTTATGTGCATGGCATTTTTTTATTTTTATTTTTACACCTCGGATGTCTGAGTTTCGTCCAATTAATTGTGAGAAGTGTCCGCCTTTCCTCTTGGTTCGCTACTCGAGTAAATTCAAATATGGTCACAACTTATACACGCTTAAACTAGACATTCGAAAAGCGGTTCTCCTCCCCATGAACCTCGACTTTTGTGCATGTTTTTTTTAGTTTATTTGCTAGTTTTATAAATGAGCGAGAAATAAGTAAATATTAAATGATTTATATTTTTTAATCATAAAAATAATAACACAACTATGGACTCGTTGGCATGATTTTTGAGGAGTCAAAACGAGCTTTTAAAACTCTAAAGTTATTTTGGGATTCATTTGACTAATTTTATCTTTTTGATCATATCCCTCATTAAGCAATATGGATAATAACATTTGTTTTCTTAAAATTTCATTCTTAGTCAAGTCATGTCCCTATTAAGCACCCTTTCAATAAATTTATAAATTGTATATAAAGAGCCCTAGTAAGAAAAATAGTAATAATTTCGTGTAATATGTGAATAATATTGAGATAGTAATTATGTACGTATTGTTAAAATTAATGTTTTGATTTAACTAAATTTATAAATTTGTATTCAAACATGGTCTAAATTGTAAGCTTGACTTTGCCTCGGTCGTCCCAAATGTTCTTGTCCACATTTCACGCGAACAATTTAGGCTAACTTTTTATAATATTCTAAAACCATAATCACGTTCAGTATCGTACTAAATAGAATTTTGCTACAATTTTGAAAGTGATAAATGGTATTTTTATAAGGGAAGCTTGTTCTTTTCATTTTTAACATCTACGAAATGCAACAAATCTACCTCAACTTTTTTTATTAAAAAAATTGGACTTTAAAATATCGAAAATTAAAAATCAACTGAGTTCATACAAAACAATAAGTGAAGGACTTCCTGAATAATTTTTAATCAAGCTTGTGTGCAGAGGAAGGAATGCAATTAAAATAGTATAAATATATCATCGGTCAAAAAGAGGGACAAATTTAGCGATCCAACACGACTTGCTTTTGTTTTAGGGTATGTTTGTCTCCCATTATTTGGAGAAGAATGATGTAATGAATAATACTTTTTGGAGAATGTGTGGTTGAAATTTAAAGTAACTTTATTGATTTGTGTGTGTGGTGGAGATTGTTTACTGTAGAAAATAATGTTTAATAAAATGGTAAACAAACAAGGGCTTATTTATCGATGAAGGAATAGAATTAAATAATGATTTAGCCGCTTCAGATTTAATAATTAATGAAATGCGTATTTAAAAAGTTATAGATCACATACAATGTATGATTAAATTAATTATTAATTTTGACTTGATATTAAAATTAAATTTTAATCTATATCAAACACGGACTTATGGCGTGTTCGGTAGAGATTAAAATCAAATTAAAATTGAAAAATTAGCCGTTATTATTGACTTTTATTAGAGGAGTGAGACCCAATAACAACTATATTTTCAATTTTAATCTGATTTTGAGTTATATGGAACACACCCTTAATAATTCTTATATATTTTACTACTCTATTTTTAATAATTAAATTAAGAAATTCGACACCTTCTCGACTATGCAATGGGTTTGAGCTTAATATTTTAAAAATGTTTTATAAAATAATAATTTTTTTTTTGAAAATTGAGTAATTAAAAAATAAAAAAATTAATCTCCTATTTAGTACACATTAAAATTTTCATTTTCAATACTCATTTTCAGCCACACATTTTTCAATAAAATAATATTTTCTATCACGTAAATAATTTTTCTTTTTTTTCAATCACACATTCTCCATCAATTTGCTATTCTAGAATACATTTTTTTCAAAATAATATGGCTCAAACAAATCCTACAAAAAAATTATTTGAAAAATGTGTAATTAAAAATTATTATTATTATTATTTCCCAAAGAATGAAGCTGAAATAGGGACTCTACTTGCGTAAATGTTTCTATTTTGGTTTGTGGAAGGTTGAGGTTCATTGTCCCATCGGATTCCAATTTTCCAACCACGAGTTGGACTTGCGTCCCTTATTGTTGAAATTTGGAATTCATTCATCATTTCCGAACAGGGAACGTAGCATGCACTCTCACTTTGAAATTCATGGACGAGGCAATGATTAAAATACTTTATTTCGGATCTCATTTCTCCATTTAACTATGCTTATGTTTGACTATTGTTTATTAACACTCAAATCATCTTTATTCACACGTTTTGAGAGATTTACAAGTACTATATATTTATATATTACTTATTTTAATTGTTCATTAATACTTTCCGAGCATGTTTATTTCATTAAATTATTGAATGCAATTTAAATTGAGAAATAGAATAAAAATAAATCTATTTTGTCATAGAATGGAGAAGGATAGGGTAGGGTAGGGTAAGATATTTTGCACGAACACCACCAACATTTGTGATCATCACCTCACCACGGCCACCAACAGCATAACAATCAAACCTCGTCGTCGGAACCACCACCACCACCTCCCGATAACAAACATTCATCTAAAAATACCGATATCACAACGACCACCACTACCCACCCACAACCATAGGGATGACAAAAAAGTTCAACGGCTCGAACGGCTCCAACTCAACCCGGAAAGAGCCCAAACCGGGCCTGACTCGAGCTAGGTTACGCCGAGCCTCATTTTGGGGCATGGCTCGAGCTCAGGCCATGCCTATAAAAAAAATTAAAATTAATTTTTTTTAAAAGAATTGCATTTGCAGACAACTATTTTAGCTGCTTGCAAAGGCAGCTTGTAGCTGGCTGCCCTTTATATTTAAAAAAAAAAAACTGAGCATGCTCGGCCTCGTTAGACTCACCAAAATATTTGTTCTACTTGGACAATTCCATTTCAATTGATGGTATTTTCATGACTTCCTCAAGATTGCATATTTTGTAATTATTTACAATTGAGATTAGGCATTTTTGTATCACTTATCAATGTAGTATTTACATAGAAATCATTTTATATAGATTATTATGTTCATATAATAATTTTTTCCATTTGCACCGCATTTAATTTGTATTTATAGTCCTCGACCTTTGCTCATTATAATATTTGTATCATTAATTTTTTTTATCAAATTTTTATATTTAACCTTTCATTAATTAGTACATATCAATTTAATAATGGTTTTAATAAAAATAAAAATTCTATTTGCCTACTTTGAAATGAGAAAAAAATAGTTCATTCACTTTTGTATTTATTGTTTTTTTTTTTTTAAATAATGGATAAATAAGTTGTTTTATATCCTCTCAATGACATTTTGGATGACCTTTATTAAAGACAAAATGAATTAATTAATGAAATGTTGATGATAAGACACGATAAATAAAAATTAATAATAATAATAATGTTAAGTGCAATATAAATGTAGTGTAACTAATTAATATTTATGTATTTTCCATGTTATTATTTCGCTTTTGTCCACTATTATACTTTTTTATTTCCTATATTAAAATATTAAAAATTGGATTAGAAGAGAATTCAAGATAATACATTTCTATAGTTAGATAATAAGCACAAAAAAAATTCAAAATGTATTATTAGAACCCCGAATAATACTTAAAAAAATCTGAATTCTTGACCATAAACTGTCTGAAAATGTCAATTGTTCATAATATTTTGTGCATGTTTTTTTTTAGTTTATTTGCTAGTTTTATAAATGAGCGAGAAATAAGTAAATATTAAATGATTTATATTTCTTAATCATAAAAATAATAACACGACTATGGATTCATTTGCATGATTTTTGAGTAGTCAAAATGAGCTTTTGAAACTTTTAAGTGGTTTTTGGATTCATTTGATTAATTTTATCTTTTGACCATATCCCCCCATTAAGCAATATGGATAATAACATTTGTTTTTTAAAAATTTCATTCTTAGTCAAGCCATGTCCCCATTAAGCACTTGTTCGATAAATTTATAAATTGTATATAAAGAGACTTAGTTAAAAAAAATAGTAATAATTTCGTGAAATATGTTAATAATATTGACATAGTAATTATATATGTATAATTAAAATTAATATTTGAATTTAACTAAATTTTTAAATTTGTATCCAACACAATCTAAATTTTAAGCATGACTTTGCCTCAGTCGTCCCAAATGTTCTTGTCCACATTTCACGCGATAAATTTAGGTTAACTTTTTATAATATTTTAAAATAATAATCATGTTGAGTATCGTACAAAACAGATTTTGGCTACTATTTTAAATATGAGAAATGGTATTTTTATAAGGGGAAGCTTCAAGCTTGTTCTTTTCGTTCTTAACATTTGCGAAATGTAACAAATCTACCTCAACTTTTTTATTAGAAAAAATTGGACTTTAAAATATCCAAATTTAAAAATCAACTTAGTTGATACAAAACAATAAGTCGGTGACTTCCTGAATAATTTTTAATCAAGCTTGTGTGCAGAGGAAGGAATGCACCACTAATTGAGGCAATTAAAATAATGTAAATATATCATCGGTCAAAAAGAGGGGACAAATTTAGCGATCATTCGTGACTCGAGTAAATTCGAATGCGGTCACAGTTTATATACACTTAAACCGTGCATTCGAGAAAAGATTCTCCTCCTGTGGACCTCGACTTTTGTGCATATTTTTCCTAGTATATTTTCCAGTTTTATAAATGAGCGAAAATTAATTAAATAATAAATAATTTATATTTCTTAATCATAACAACACGACTATGGACTCGTTTGTATGATTTTTGAGTAGTCAAAACGAGCTTTTGAAACTTTAAAATAGTTTTTGGATTTATTTGACTAATTTTATCTTTTTGACCATATCCCCCGTTAAGGAACATGGATAATAACATTTGTTTTTTAAAAATTTCATTCTTAGTCAAGCCATGTCCCCATTACGCACCCATTCAATAAATTTATAAATTGTATATAAAGAGCCTTAGTTAAAAAAAATTTAATAATTTCGTGAAATATGTGAATAATATTGAGATAGTAATTATGTATGTATAGTTAAAATTAATATTGAATTTAATTTAATTTATAAATTTGTATCCTAACACAGTCCAAACTTTAAGCTTGACTTTGCCTCAATTGTCCCAAATGTTTTTGTCCACATTTCACGCGATAAATTTATGTTAACTTTTTATAATATTCTAAAATCATAATCACGTTGAGTATCGTACAAAATAGAATTTTGCTACTATTTTAAATGTGAGAAATTGTATTTTTATAAGGGAAAGCTTGTGATTTTCGTTCTTAACATCTGCGAAATGTAACAAATCTACCTCAACTTTTTTATTAGAAAAAATTGGACTTTAAAATATCAAAAATTAAAAATCAACTTAGTTCATACAAAACAATAAGTCAGGGACTTCCTGAAAAAAAAATTAATCAAGCTTGTGTGCAGAGGAAGGAATGCAATAATCCACTAATTGAGGCAATTAAAATAATATAAATATATCATCGGTCAAAAAGAGAGGACAAATTTAGTGATCCTTAGCGACCCGAGTAAATTCGGATGCGTTCACAATTTATACACACTTAAACCGGGCATTCAAGAAAAGATTTTCCTCCCCGTGAACCTCGACTTTTGTGCATGTTTTTCCTAGTATATTTTTCAGTTTTATAAATAAGCGAAAAATAATTAAATAATAAATAATTTATATTTTTTAATCATAAAACTAATAACATGGCTATGGACTCGTTTGCATGATTTTTGAGTAGTAAAAACGAGCTTTTGAAACTTTAAAGTAGATTTTGGATTCATTTGACTAATTTTGTCTTTTTGACCATATCCCCCATTAAGCAATATGGATGATAACATTTTTTTTTTTAAAAAAAGGTTATTAGTCAAGCCATGTCCCCATTAAACACCCGTTCGATAAATTTATAAATTCTATATAAAGAGCCCTAGTTAAAAAAAATAGTGATAATTTCGTGAAATATGTTAATAATATTGAGATAGTAATTATGTATGTACAGTTAAAATTGATATTTGAATTTAATTAAATTTATAAATATATATCCGAAGACAGTCTAAATTTTAAGCTTGACTTTGCCTCAGTCGTCCCAAATGTTCTTGTACACATTTCACGCAATAAATTTAGGTTAACTTTTTATAATATTCTAAAATCATAATCTCGTTGAGTATCATACAAAATAGAATTTTGCTACTATTTTGAATGTGAGAAATTGTATTTTTATAGGGGAAAGCTTGTTCTTTTCGTTCTTAACATCTGCGACATGTAACAAATCTACCTCAACTTTTTTATTAGAAAAAATTAGACTTTAAAATATCGAAAATTAAAAATCAACTTAGTTGATACAAAACAATAAGTTAGGGACTTCCTGAATAATTTTTAATCAAGCTTTTGTGCAGAGGAAGGAATGCAATTAAAATAATATAAATATATCATCGATCAAAAAGAGGGGATAAATTTAGCGATCCAACACGACTTATTTTTGTTTTATTTATTTACGAAGGAATATAATTAAATAATTAAAAAGTTATAAATCTCATAAATTTATGATTAAATTAATTTTTAATCTGTACCAAATACGGACTTAATAATTCTTAGATATTTTACTACTCTTTTTTAATAATTAAATTAAAAAATTCGACACCTTCTTGACCATACAATGGGTTTGAGCTTAATATTTAGAAATATTTTATAAAATAATTTTTTTCGATAAATGTGTAATTTAAAAATAAAAAAATTAAACTTACAAGCAAAAAAAAATTGAAAAATGTGTAATTAAAAATTAATTTTATATATATATTTTTTTTCAAAGAATGATGCAAAGAATGATGCTGAAATAGGGACTCTATTTGCGTAAATGTTTCTATTTTTTCTTTAATTTGTGAAGACATTGTGGAAGATTGAGATTCATTGTCCCATCGTATTCCAATTTTCCAACCACGAGTTGGACTTTGTGTCCCTCATTGTTGAAATTTGGAATTCATTCATCATTTTCCGAACAGGGAACGAAGCATGCACTCCTCCGTACCCAATCTCACTTAGAAATTTATGGACGAGGCAGTAATTAAAATACTTTATTTCGAATCTCATTTCTCCATTTTATTATGCCTATGTTTGACTACTGTTTATTAACACTCAAATTATCTTTATTCACGCATTTTGAGAAATTCATTAGTACTATTTGTAACACTTTTTTAACTATTTTCATAATGACTTAAATTTAATATTGGTCATTTAGCAAATGAATACTCTATGTGTAGCCTTATCGTCACACTAAAGTCCAAAAGTTGAAGTGATAAATTCGACCAACTTATTTGCATAAGTGGTTTATTTGCTTACATGTACTTTTTTTTAAAGAATTTATCATAAATTTAGTTTGAGTCGAATATTTAAATATTATAGTAGTTGATGAAAATATATCAAATATTATAGTCATCTTTGAGCTCGTGTTAAATAGCATAAATTGGGCTCAAGAATAAATATTTTTGTACTAGTTATATCCGAGTTATTTTAATAGAAATGAAGTATTCTAAATTTTATATTTTATTTATAAATAATAATAATAATAATAATAAAGTGAAACTCTCATTTCAATGGATTTTTTCATTTGTACAAAAAAATCACTACAGATGTGTAACAGAAAACTCACATGGAGGTGTGCCCCACGTGAAATTAAATATTACAAAAAATACAGGTGACACCTGTGTTGTGTGTATCTGGTCAGTTTTCTTATGCATAGTTTTCTGTACACGCAACGAAACTGCATTTCAATTAAGTTAAGTACGGATACTTCTAGAGGTGTCCAAAAGTCCCGAATCGAATCGAGCGATTTTTCATAAGTTAAATACTCGAACGAATACCCGAATTCAGAATCGATGAGTTTGAGTCGAGTCTCGGGTCTAGACCAAGAACCGAAACTAAATAATTTTTTTATTAAATTAATTAAATTTTTATTTTTCTAAATAAATTAACAAATTAGTTTAATAAATCAGATCATTTCATA
>CAIGRL010139048.1:0-14317 GCA_903798325.1 Fraxinus xanthoxyloides
ATATTTTTTTTTTCTCAATGAAATCCAGAAATTATTACTTTATATTTTTATTGGGCCCTTAAGGATTCAATTTTTTTTATTAATTAATGCATTTAACGAGGTTATTACTTTAGTCCATTGGCTCAAGTTGGGATTGAAAGAAATTATAATATAATCGAGGTTATTACTTTATCGAACATTACTTTATTTAACTGTATATTCTTTATTATGCATAATTTAATAAAACAGCTATTTCACAATCAATTCTTACATAATTTCATGCATTTTCATTCATGTACACATTATCATGCATTTACTTATAATCTCATAAAATTGCATGTTAGATAATCATGATTTCGTAAATAACATAATGTAAATAAAAAAATACTACATATCTTTATACCTGATTTGAGACTCCGAAAATTAGAATATAGAATCGCGTGATGGTGGTTTTATTTCTCCTTTAAAATCCCATTTTTTTAAGATATTTTTTTCGTCACTGCTGTTCAGTGAACAGTGACTGCGTGGTCACTGTTCACCGTCTAAACATTAATTTTTTTAATATTTGTGAACAGTAACTCGTGTGTCACTGTTCACTGCTTAAAAAAACTGTGAACAGTGACTCGCAGTCACTGTTCACTACTTAAACCTTTCAAGAAATTTTTTTCGATAGAATCGTAGACCCGCTCTGATACCATATTGTAATGCATCAAATCTTGAACTAAAAATAAAATATTTTATTGAAAATATAAGAATCTTTATTGAATTCAAGAGAATCAATAAAGAAATGTTTCAAATTCAAAACCCTTTAAAAACTAAAATAATATCATAAAATTTCAAAATATCCCTAAATCCATAACATGATTTGAATCATTAACCACCGTCGTTTGCTAGTCTAATCTTCGTCAGCCTCGAACCATTAATTACTTATTACCTATAAAATAATTACATGTTTCATGACAGATGATAATCTCAATAAGTGAAATAACGTAATATAAAAATAATAAAAATCCAAGAATTCGTGAACATACTTGATGAGACACAAAATTATAAGAATCAAACTTCTTGATTCGAATTTCGTGCGTAGCGCTACTAAACTCCATGATTTCATAACATAATCATAATATTGACTTCTGTAAACTTTGAATATTGAAATATGTATATTTCACTTACCTTCAATCTTGAATCTGATAAATGAATCTGCACGTAGATGAATTGCGTTTTCTCACAAAAGAATTCTCGGGTGTGTTTGTGGAGGTATATATATATCCCTAAATAATAGATGATGTGGTAATTTGTCGCTGAACCTTAGTCTCTATATAAAATGGTCCTTAAACTATGGTTATCGAACAATCTAGTCCGTATACTTAGGTTAATGTCAAGTAGAGAAATTTTTTGGTTATTACACACAAACCTATGAAACTGTACTTGAGCTATGCTAATTTTCAAATCTGTGGAGATTAATGCAAGACATTATTCTTCCCAACCTTGTTCCGTTACATTGTTTAAACAATGTTTTTGGTTTGTTTGCCGTGAGTGGTATTTCTATTAGTGGAGCAGGTTGCTATATATTGCTGCCTCTAATACAACAGGTTTCTATTTGATGTAATGTTTTTACCATTTAAGCACTCAGCTAATACTTGTGTGAGTCTACTATTCTTTGCTTGTTATGCTATCTTCAGTTTACTGGCAAGTGGCAGACTGCAGCGGTCGACTCCTTGCAGGTAAATAAACCTACCATCAAGTGTCGATGGGACTAGCGAATATTTCAAATGTATCAATCTTCAATCATGCTACATGTACATTTTTTTACATCAGCTTCGATATTGTGTTATATGACGACACATGATTGGACAGTTCTAAAAAAAAAGTACACTTTCCCGTTCAACACTTTTTGAACTCCAATAAAATGTACGCAAAGATGCTAACACAAAGATGTACACTTAACACTATTCATCTATCTTTATCATTATATTCTCAACGGTTGTGGTCTATCTAAGCCTCTCTTTGGTAGGAATTAAAATCCAGCTTTTAATCTAAGTCGATGTCAATAATGAATTTCAATTACATTTATCATGTGTTCCACAACTTTTTAATCACAAATTTCAAAACCTATTAAAAATATGATTTTAATTCCTACCAAACAGGGGCTAAGAAACAAATATCATCGTGGAGTCTTACAATCTAGTTGGGTCACAATACCGAACGATTTGGTTTGAAAATGGACTATTGATCTAAGCTTTTCCATTCCTTGATGGAGCCTATGCATATGAATGCATGTATGCTATCCCCTACAATCATCTCTTGACGTTTCTAATGGCTTTTTCTTTCAATATTTGCAATTCACATCTCTTCTTTGACCTTGCTTCAGCAATCAAATTAGAAAATATATAAAAAAATATGTTTCTAGCGAGTTTGTTTCTAGCTAGCTCTCTATCTGTCCCCTCCACTCAGATTTTGATACTTTTGCTACTTAAATTTGTGTTAACAAGTGGCAAAACATCATTTGAACAGTAATGTCACTTGTAGTGAACTATATTGTAGTAGAATGTGAAATTTTCAGTAAGTTGATAGCCAAGGAGACAACTAAATTGGTGACAGCAACCCGTTCCTGAACAAGAATCACTGAGGCAATTCGAATTCATAAATATGTTGCTTTTCTTTAGTTTTAGTTCCCTATTTTGGAGCTCTGTAGTCTCCAAACATGGCCTAATAATGTAATGTCATGTTTGGTAAGATGAATCAATTACTATTCTTGTCTATTGTATTGTGTTTTATTCTATTGTAAAAGTTAAAAAGTGAATTTGGTTGTTGATGAATCGAATGATCAACAAACAATTCAATATATATATATGGTAACGATGTATTAACAGTTATCATCAAATTCTGCTTTAACATCCACGTAACATGATATGATATCTCTTGTTTATTCATACACAATTATCGAACCATTACAAACGTATAAGATGCAACAAAACATGACAACAATAGCCTGGCAAGCATATCTGCTCAACATTCAATCCTGACCACTATACAGAGCAAGAGACGGCCACACAAGTTTAATGCGTCAATATAAGAAACTTCAATAGATATATTAATATTTGAGTTCTATATTAAAAATTCAAATTTCTTTAGAGAAACAGTCCAAGCGTTTTTCATACATTATTTATTTATTTTATTTTTAGTCACTGTAAAATTTTATCCTTAACATGCTTTTATAAGATGATGACTAAGCAATTGTTTGTTTCCTATTATTTTCAAAATATATTTTTTTCCTCTTATTTTCAATTACACATTCTTCATACAAGTAAATTCAAAACTTTTCCTTATTTTTTAACTCTACATTTTTCATCAAATCACTATTCCAGAATACACTTTTGATTAGAAACGGGGTTCAAACAAGCTCTAAAGAACATTAATTTTGAAATTTAATTGCTTGTTTTAGTTTTAAAATATAAATTTGTTTGTTAAATTTAATGAAGTCTAATATTATATTGAGACTTAGAATTTAATTTTAAAAAAAAGTAACAAGAGCTTCAATATATATCGTTTATTTTATATATGTGATGTAGAGAGTGATATAACAGCCATAGCCGGCCTTTAGATTAAGGATGACAATATGGTGGGTAAGGGGTAAGGCGACTATTCCCATCTCCCATTCAATATAATATTTTTGTCATCTTATCCTATCCCCGTACTCGATTAGAGTGGGAGGAGGCGGATTCGAGGCGAGGTAGGGCAGGGCAGGGTCCTTGCCCCGTTTATCACCTCATTTATTTTATTTTTTATTTTTATGTCTTTAATCAGTGAATATTTATTACTTCTTCTTCTTCATTTTTTTTTTTAAATTTGTTAAGAACAACTTATATTTTTTTAAAAAATAATGATAAATCTTTTCTTTTGTTAGATAAAAACTTTAATTTTGAAATGGAGAGGTAGCGGGCATGGGGACCATGTTTCTCGTACTCACGTGTGCACACTTTGAGGCAACGATCCCCGCTTCGTTCCCTTATCGTGAGTGTTTTACCATTGTACTTGTGTGTTGATTTGTTTATTGTGTTCTGACTACCTTAATTTGCAGGTATGGCTGATCGTTTTGAATTATCTGAGGCTTAGTGGGAAGTAGTCGAAGACATTTATAGGTGCCCTTCAACTTCATGCCACTTCGACTGCCCAATCGCCCACCAAAGATTTTTTTATTGAATTTGGGATAAGAGCTTTGAAAGGTACATTTTGAAGCACCTTGAGGTTATTAAGCATTATGAAGTTGCGGACATATTTTGTTTTTCAGAGAATTTTGCAAAAGAGTAGTATACGGCCCCTGATATGGCCTCAATTTAAAATGCCATTTCTACATCGAAGCCTAAAGGACTTAAGCCCAATTCTGGCGTTGTGAAGTATATTAGAGACAAGATGGAGATGATCAACAAGGATCACTCCGAGAAGCCTATTGAAGAGAGGGCTTTTGCTAAGGATAAGGGGAAGGAGAAAATGGTGGAGGTTTAGATATCTCAGTTGGTCGTCTACCACCTCTTCCTCGAAGCTTAAGCATGCTTCCATCGCTACTGCAAAAGGAGGCCAGAAAATGCCTCGTAAAGAAGATATCAAGAAGGGCAACACGATCTTGGTTAATAAGGGCAAAGCCATTACTGTTGAGGCTTTATCTGCCTTTCTAGGCAAAATAATAGCTTCTTGATGGGATAGGATGATGAATTGACCCTCGAAGTTATGTCGACGCTACCTCCCGAAGGCCAACTAGCCACTGCTGCTTATTGCAAGTTTTGGCTGGGGAAGTAGCAGAATTATGTGGCCACCTATGATGTGGTAGACCTAACAATAACCTTCGTGAGCCAAACTGCTAGGACCTTCAGCGTCAGCATCGAGGCCTAGGCCCTGCTAATGGACATCTAGAGGTGAAACAGGGAGTTCGCTGAAAATTTGGTAAAGGCCAATGGGAGGCCCAAAGAGTACAGGCCAATCGGACACTCTAAAGAGTCAGCAGGGTGGAAACATCTGACAACCGCCAAACAATAATGGCCGAAGCTCTGGAGGTTGGTAATAAGGAAAATATTGTACTCAAGCAGCAAGTTGGGGACTCGAATAATTGGTGATGAGTGTGGTTCACTCATTGTTTTATAGCTCCTTAAACTTGTCATTTTGATTGTCTGTAAGAATTTTTAGGACGTTTTAATGTGTGTTATAAAGTTGTTTTATATGCTAGGTGAGTTGGTGTGAATGGTGTAAAATTTAGAGAAAAGAGTGATGCTGGCCTGAATCAAGGAGAAGTTGATGTTTGGTGAAACTTGATGATTAGGGGTTAAATTGAAAGAAAGAAGTGAATAACGACAAAAATGGTGAAATCCAAAGTTTGAGGACTCAATTACAACTTTTAAATAATTGATTCGGAGCACAAAACTATAATTGAAGATTGCTTGGCGTCATTTGTATGCTACAAGTAAAAAAAGAGTGAAATGTGATCAAAATATTTCACAAATCAATTTCCAACCACACAAGTATGTTCTAGATTTTTAGCTAGATATTGAGACCTATTTTTAACCTAGTAAATATTCAAACTGGAGAGAGTTATCTGAAGTAAAGTTGTAGCCCTTTGAATTATATTTTTAACGCATTTTGAATTACCTCAATTTGATATTTGGAGGAAAAGTTATGATAAAAATATTAAAGGATGCACATTGCTGATTTTTCCACCTAAAAGTGGGCTCCAATACGCCAGGAGAGTAAGGATTTTTGCATATTTTGGCTTCTTTTTAAATCCCAATCAACCCTAAATCTTCCAAGACTCCATGATGATATAAATACAATCCTAAAGACCACTTTCCAAAAACAGTTTATCGAGTCAAGAGCAAGAATTCAATTGGACAATCATTAAGAAATATCAAGAACATCACGAAAGAGATTGAAGATCTACCAAAAAATAGTTTTTTTATTCTCTTTTCTATGTGATTTTATTTGAATTTGATTATTTCTATGGCTTCCGTCATGAACAAAACTTCTAATTTAGGGTTTGATGTAATCAAAACTTGAGAATATAGTTTAATTTTATTATAGTTATTTCTTTGAGATTTTCCAATCACGTTTTTTTTTTGTTATTTATTCTTAATGCCTTCAAATTGGCCACTAACTGAATAATTTGATGTTTTAAATTTCGGCACCTGAGAGATGAAAATTTATGCGTGATCATAATACAACTTAGATTTTATAGGTTTAGAGAGAGTATAATTCATTTGAAACTTGTTCCACATAATAACCATGAAGATGATAATTCTTCGATTTTAATTCAGAATATGGATATTTTAATTAATTTTAGGTTTAATTTTTACTCGATATTCGAGAAAGGGGGTAGAAATTATACAAGCTAAGCTCGCCCGTAAACCAACGAGCCCAGCTTTAACTCGGCTCGTTGTCCATGAGCTCGGCTCGTGCGGGTAAAGGCCGAGCTAGCTTGACTCGGCCCACAGCCACCACTAGGTAGAATTACATTAGAGTTCTTGCTCATAAACTTTGAAAAAATGATTAGAGATAACTATATAATTATAAATCATATTTAATAGTTAGGTGAAATCATAACCTATGTTTTCTCATCTTGATTATTATTCTAACTTGCATTTATTTGTTGAATTTTTCAACACATTCATCATTAGTCCTTAGTGACTTTTTAGGGTCCACCAAGGAAGGTCAATGGGGGTTAAAGGTTCCACAACCATGTCTATAAATCTGCATTAGTGCCCTAATCTATTGAGGTAGTTCGGCTCATCCATACTGCTGATAACTCCGTTGATCCAAACCCTCTAAAATAAGAGAATTTGAAACCTGGTTGTCCCTTTATATATACGGGAAATTGTGTCTCTGTCGAAGGAAATGATGTCTCTGATCTATCCGAGAATGCTATGAATCGTCCACGATCTTTCGCCCCGGTGATGTAGTGAAAAGCCACCGTTGAATCTGCCTCAAACCAAATAGCTGATATCCCAAGTCCTCTAGCCAATAGAATCCCATCTAATATGGCTCTAAGCTCGACCCCAAAATCAGACATGGGCCATAGATGCTGAGAATGCCTGATGTAGTGTCCTATGTTGATCTTGTAAGATCCCACCGGTGGAGTGCGCCAAACAACCACTATAGGCAGTGGTGAGGAATGAAGAGTCATAGAAATACTAAAAAGGAATGCAAGAATGACATCTCTTTGCCAAGACATTGCTCGAAATAGTTATCCGATATGAAGAAAAGATATTGATAGGTGTAGGTTTTATGCTTCCTTGAAATGCTAAATTATGATATTTTGTTGTCTTTTGAATTAAATTCTACCTAATTTATGTTAAATTGTATTTTGTAGGTTAAAACTTTATGTTTAAGGAAGAATTGAAGAAAAGAATGCAAAATAGCGGAAACGTGGCAAAAATCTAAAGTACGAGAACTAAATAGGCATGAGCTACACAAAGAAGCAGGAAAGAGAAAAGAAAAAGAGAAAAAGAAGAAAAAGACAGCTTCATTTTAGCCAGAAATATTCACGTTTCGTCAATTTTTGGTAATTTCTTTCCACTTTTCCATGTTTAAATTCAACATTATGAGTGGCTAAATATTTTTATGTTAGGATTGATGATGTAGCTTAAGTTTTTATTATATGTTTAATTTCAAGATTTTCATGCCATCTTAATATTTGTTAATTAATTATTGTGTGTTTAATGCTTTAATTGTCTGCGCAACAATTAATTGATTTAAGAATAATACTGAGACCGAGAGGTGATGTATAATTCTAGCTCTTACAATAATTGACATAGACATTATAAGAAATCGAGAGATAATTATAAGCTATGCGATCTTTGTTGAATTTCTATAGATAAATGCGTTCATATGTGTGTGAATTTACATAGAGGTATAGTAAGTTCAGGCATATGAATAGAATTAGTGTTACTTGAAAGAGATCACTAAATACAATAAGTTAATTCGATCATTGACATGTATGAAAAATGGCTCCATAAATTGAAATTAAATGTATGATAAATAATCTAAGTGAAATTACAAATCCTAACTAGCTCATCACATAATTTTATTTGCAATTTTAATTTGAGTTCGTTATTTTATTAAATAATTCGTTATTTTATTTCTTAGAATTTCGCTTTGAAAACAAAACTTGATTTGATTATTAGTTACCATTTTAATTTAAATTGAAATTAGATTAGTTTAAAAATTTATAGCAGATAGTAGTCTCTGTGGGACGATATTCGGACTTAAAAAATCCACTTTATTACTTATCATGATCCGTACACTTGCAGAATCTCACGAACAGATATCATGCGGTAGACCCTCCAAATGATTCGTCTGGCAACCGTATGAATTCCCCTATGCTTTGCGTCATTCCTCTCGGTCTATAGAAACTAGAATATCGGTAGAGAAATGATAGTGCGAATGTGCCCATAGCGAACATGCTATTCTGAATACCTCCATCTGTTGAACCTTTATCTGACCCCTTCTCTCGCTCTCATAGGTATCTGAAAAATGTCACCAAAGTGCTGCCATAACTGATTGGAGATGCTGTTGCCCATGGAAATATGACTGATGGTCTCAATCTCGAAACAACATTGAAATGAGAAGCCAACTAAAACTCAATCCTCCTTTAATAACCACGTCTACTAGAATAAGATCGTGCTACAGTCTCCAGTAGAAGAATGAAATAGTGGTAGGATCTCTACAATAATCGATACGAGTCTTGAGTCTGGCGAATTGAACGGACTAGCTGCCATGATGAACTAGTAGTGAAGCTACCATCCTATGTGACCCACTAAACAATTCGGTTAGGGCATCTGTACATAAAGGTATTGCCCATATCTGCTCTGTCATGAGAGGTGGAAGCGCCTGTAATAATCGTCCAAAGTCCCATCCATTGCCCTCAAAGTAATCCTACACCCTCTCAGATATATGTTGCCTATGTGGGAAATGGACGCCATGGTAGTATCACCAATCGAACAATCGTGCCAGAAGAATATTTGTCCTGCGCCAAGAACGGTACGTTACACACCGAGTGTGTGTGGCGCAATTCTCTTCAGCCTCTTCCAGGTAAGGGAGGCTGTTTAGGGAACCGTTGCAAAGATAGATGAGTCCCCATACAATATTTACCCAGTAAGAACTGAGCCCAAAGAGAATTCTAAGATCAAAACAACAACTAAAGATTCATAGAGAAAGTGTCCACTACATCTTGTAGTCTCCTAAAGCCTAGTCCGTCCTCATCCATTGGAAGGTAAATCTCCTTCTAACTTATCTAGAATAGTTGGTGTACCCATTACTTAGAATCCCATAGGAACCATGTAAAGATACTCTCCAACTTTTTCAGTACAGTTTTGGGAGGCTGCATAATTTGAAAAAGATATAGGGGTAGAGAGGATAGTACAGATCTCAACAAAGTAATTCGACCCCCAAGTGATAACAATTGATAAGCCCAACCTAAAATCTTGTTTTAGACCTTTATGATGAGGTCATATAGAAAACTTCTCAAGGCCCCGTTGAACAAGGGGAACCCCAAATAAGTGAAAGGTTGCTGCTAATGAGTAAACCTAATCAGGAACACAACTCTCCTGATTTGAATATCTGATGGCTGTCTAGGTAAAATAAGTCCGCTCTTGTCTCTAGTCACCAAATGGCTAGAGACCCTCTTGTAATGCTCCAAATAGTCGAGGACCTTCTTAATGGACTGTTTCTGTCCATTGGCGAACATGATCATGTTATCATCAAATGAAAGATGTGAGACAAGAGTACTATCTCTATGCCGATAACACATACTGGATACTCCTGAAACCTCTGATTGAGTAGGAGTGAGAAGTAATCAGAAGCTATGACGAACAAAGATGGTGGATAGGATCTCCCTGCCGAGCCCTTGAGAGAAAGAAAAAACCACTAGGGCGGCCATTTAGGAGAACAGAAAAATGACACTCCGAAATGCACCGACTAATCCTATTAATCCAGATCCGATCAGATCCAAATACCTCTAATACAGAATAAATGAAGCTCCAATCCATGCGGTCATATGCTTTAGTCATGTCAAGTACCTTCGTAATGTTCCAAACAATCGAGGACCCTCCCGATAGATTGTTTCTGACCATTGGCGAATATGATCATGTCGTCAGAAAATGAAAGATGTGAGACAAGAGTACTACCTCTATGCCCATATTGCATACTAGGATAGGCCTGAAACCTTTAAGCGAAAAGGTGAGAGAAATAGTCCGCGGCAATAATGAACAAGGAAGGTAAGATGGGATCACCCTTTTTGAGCCCATGTGAGGATGGAAAGAAACCATAGGGATGGCTATTGAGAAGAATTGAGAACTGACATTCCGAAATGCACCGTCTGATCTTGTTAATCCACAACTGATCAGATCCAAACGCCTGTAGTATGGAATAAATGAATTGCAAATCTATGTGATCGTATGCTTTAGCCATGTTAAGCAACTTAGTAGTCAGTTTATTGAACACCGTACGAAGGCTGATAGGTTGGAAATCTGTCCATTGACAAACATTCTCCTTCTTCGGGAGTAAAACAATAGAGGTAACGACGAAACCATGAGGGAAATGTCCATCCTCAAAGAAATCAACGACCACACTGTTGACATCCTCTTGTATGATATCCCAACAATGCTGGAAGAACAATGATGAGAATCCATATGGGCCTGCAACACTGTCGCATCAATACTAAAAACCGCCTCACGCATCTCATGAATCATATGGAGGTTGTAAAGTGCTATATTATCTGCATTCGTAACCAGCCTGGGTATGATGTCTGGGCGGATGGGATCTAAGGGCTGTGAAGGAACAGATAATAAATCCTGAAAAAAAGATATAGCCGAACTCCGAATGTCCACAATAGAAGATAAGACTTCTCCTATATGAGTCCCGATACTCCTGATACGAGATCTAGTTCGACGTCTCAGGGTAAACCGACATTCTGCTTCTAGAACCTCTCCTCAATAGATAAGGTCCGGTTCAGATTAGCCTGTGTCTGATGTAATAAGTCACGATATTCCGGTGTAGGGCCACTCTCAAAATCTATCTATGCCCTATCGACCCTTCCTTAGAGACCTTCATTCAATGGAAGATATCACTGAATACCTGTCAATCTTACCAATGCCTGCTTCATCCTGTAGAACTTCTCCCAAAGAACATGATGAGGTACTCTGTGACTGGCTACTAGTGACCCTCTCGCTCGGGAATAGGGTGTCAATAGCTCATGGATGTCTTTTTCGAACAATTGGGACAAATCCATCATCCTTTGTCCTTTTACCTAAACCAACTAAATCATCAGAAGAAGATCTACAGAAGGGGCCCTACGAGTGAACCTCAATCTGAGATGAGCCTTCTGTATCTAACTGAGCCGATTGTAAAGAAGAAACTGATGCCTTCACATCCAGGTGACAAATGGGAGGAGAAGACGTAGAAATAGGTGCATGAACCCTGCCTAGTGTCGGACTTGGAATGTGAGCAGCTATTGTGACTACATCCGCTGGATAATTAAATATCTGTGGCCTCTGTAAGATCTCATCCAACATCGAATCATAGAATAGAGTAATAGGTGGACTGGTGACCTGAATAGAAGCCAATTATGGAGTAGATAAAGTAGAAACTGGATGATGTACAATCCCAATTTGAAGAGACGATAGTAAAGTAGCAGGAGTTGCTATAGAATCGGAAGAGGCCTCAGGAAGAGCCTAAATCACATAATCTGCAAGAGAATTAAAGTATGAAGTATATTAAGATCTGACATTTTGAGGTGGACCCAAAGTAGGAGCAATCGAAGTGGAAGTAGGCTGCGGTATTGGATCAACCTAGGGAATTGTTGTGCTCATGACTAGCGAAGCGCTAACAATGGGAGGAGCCACTAAAGAGCAACTGACTGAGTTTGAATATGAGCTTGATGAACAACTGTGCTATTAACTGTTAGAACTGTAACTGAAGAAAGAACCATAGAAGGAACGATTGAATGAGACTCAGTATGTGTAGAAAGCATAGCGGTAGATTCAACTGTGGTAGCGGTGGGGGTACATAGGAGTCCCCTGAAGTGCTAGCGTAGTGTTGTTTCCTCCGATCTCTCCTAACTAGGGTCCATCTCTAACGAGGCTCTACAACAATCTCCTTTCCCTTACCCTTATCTTTGGCCGATTGAAAAGGCCTAGGAGTAGGGTCTGTAGCGAGTGGTGCAGTGGGTGGTGATGTTGCAGGGAGTGATCCAATCATACAATGCTCATTAGTATGCCCAAAGTGGCTGCATTAAAAATAATAATCCGCTATCTTGTCATATAAAATAGTCTGCTAGTATTCACCTCTTTTCTTCCTCTCAATCCATATCCTATCAGGGAGCTTAAAATCAAGATCAACCTCAATACATACTCGTACTTCACTAGGTCGTCGTAAATCAAAAGTAGCTTCATCAATACGGAGCGGAAGGCCAACAACTTTAGAAATAGTAAACAAACTGCTCTTTGCCCTCAAATGGATGGGCAGTAGTGGAGATAAAACCCAAGCAAGGACAATGGGGTCTCATGATGAGGGCTGAAACTAGGTGTCCATTTGGTTGTTCTCATGGGACACCTGTCAATATACCATGTGGGTTTAAGGAATAAGCGAGAATAATCGTCCTCGTGTGCCAAGTGAATAAGAATATGATAAGCACCTATCAATCCTATCACATAATAACCGTGAAATCCAAAGTGCAAAAAACTATAGCGTACCTTAATCATAGAAGACTTGTGATGAAAGAGTTTGCCAACAAATGTGAACTTGTATGACACAGAAAGATGCTCCACCTCTTCTATAAATAAGACCGTGGGCTCACCATTATGTATATATGGGTCTTTAGAAACCAACCTATTAATCAATGGTGTCCTTGGAGTTTGAAGAGCTGGTGCAAATGACCTTTTCTGGCTTCGCTCGTCATGAGATATAATAGTTTTGCCAAAAAGGGCAACAACATACGACCTTCGAGTTTGATTTGGAAATTTANATCGTCCTCGTGTGCCAAGTGAATAAGAATATGATAAGCACCTATCAATCCTATCACATAATAACCGTGAAATCCAAAGTGCAAAAAACTATAGCGTACCTTAATCATAGAAGACTTGTGATGAAAGAGTTTGCCAACAAATGTGAACTTGTATGACACAGAAAGATGCTCCACCTCTTCTATAAATAAGACCGTGGGCTCACCATTATGTATATATGGGTCTTTAGAAACCAACCTATTAATCAATGGTGTCCTTGGAGTTTGAAGAGCTGGTGCAAATGACCTTTTCTGGCTTCGCTCGTCATGAGATATAATAGTTTTGCCAAAAAGGGCAACAACATACGACCTTCGAGTTTGATTTGGAAATTTAGGGATCTCGATCGGTGAGTCCGTCGATGGATTTGTGTGTAGATTAACTAGGGCTATATTTTGTCCAAAAAGTGTTGGGGCACCACCAGTGGGCCACCGTGGCTACGTCTAGCAGTCGTGGAACGAAATTTTATGCTGAACACGGTGGTCGGAAATGAGATCAGGATTTGTCGGAATTTTCATTTTTTCCAACTTGCTGGGCATTCATATTAGAGATGGACGTGCTATCAAGATAGTATGTCATAATTGATTGCCATAAGACATAATTAAATGTCGAGTTCCAATTGTACCTAGTTTTTTTAGCTGCGTGGGAAATATCTGGTCAGGCTTTTATTCCTATTAGTATAATCACAAGGACTCACCAATTGTTAAACTAAACAAGTATGTCCATTGAGCAACTCTGGCTTATTCAAGAGAATTTGGATGCATTTCTAAATGATAATCTTGGTTTACCATCTTATTGAAAATCATAAAATCATACGACTTAAGATGTCATATAATTTCTATGATTTATAAATTCGTAATAAATGTTGTGTATTTACTACAAATTCATTTTGTTCAACTATAAAGTTTGGTGATGGTCTAAAGATGCTTCCCGACTATGTTATATGTCCAATTGATAAGTAGTTATTATATTGTGATGCATGCATGTCTTGTTGACCTATGATTGATTTCATCCTCAATATTTTAAACAATTGATTTTGAGTGATGATAGTTCAATGTTAAAATCAATCAAGGATTGTCAAAATGAACACATTATAAATCGAGCTCATGAAGAGATAAAGATCGAAGTCAAGCATTAAAGCTAAATGTCAAGAAAGATCAAGAGTTTAAGAGCCAAGCATGAAAGAAACTTTGAAGCAAGATCAAAGACTAGTCTTTTGAGATCATATGTAAATTTATAACACTATGATCTTTAGTAATGAATGACAATAGCTCAAAAATCATTATATGCACAAAGAG
>CAIGRL010139089.1:0-13467 GCA_903798325.1 Fraxinus xanthoxyloides
TAGGGGATTATGAGAACTCTAATTGAGCAATATATAAGGACATTTTTTGTTATAGTCTCCAACACACCAAATCATACATAGTTTCCCTTCTGTCATTTGTGTTCATCTGTACATGATCGATTGTCGTAGTAATTTCGCAACAGTAAACAATCATTCATAATGGATTCAGGTATATGATCTGAATCTGTGAATCTTAATATTCTAGCATGATGTAGATCCTAGGTTTTTGGTTATTTTAATCTAAGATGTTTGCATCTAGATTTGGTTTCGATTTTAGGTATGATTTATATTTATAACAATATTGTTGATTAATAAAAAAAAAGTTGGGTTTACCCGTAATACTGTCTTCCTTTACATTTGTTGCATTTATGTCATGTGTGTACATTGTGCAAATCGGTGAGCTGACTAAGTGAGATCTTAGTGCCATCATTGGCGAAAATTTGACTAAGTATTTTACTTGATTTCATCCTGTGATAGCTGACAAAGTGGGACATGTATAACGATCGAGTTATTAATTTTTATTTTCGATGAATGGCATCCAAACATGGGCATACTAATGCATAAAATGCTATTCTTGACCCCCCACAATGTTATATAATATGAATATCAAGCCATGTTTGTTTGTAGAAGAAAGATCACACGGGATAACTCGTCGGATGTATCTAGTTGAACATGTTTATCATATCAAACAACGTAACTTCGAATTTTGAATCTCCATATGTTCAGCAATGTCGATTAATGCCGCCTGTCTTGAATTTCTTTTAGACTTTCAGTTACATTTTCAGAGAAGGAAAGTGCATTATACAGTACTTTTTGTGGGATTATAATGAATCCATTTATAACTGGTTGTGCAACAATAATGAACAACGGAAGAACGATTCATTACTCTACCCATAGATATATAAAGTAATAAACCAGAATTAAAAATCTCGTAATCCGATTGCACAAATCTCGGCTACAGATGATCGAAAACGCACCGCCTGTTTCTTCTTACGTCAGCTTTTTCTTGAATTTCCCTCATTCAAATCAGTCCATTTGTGAATGGACTCTCCCGCTTCTACTCTCTCTCTCTCTACAGTTCCGTTGTTAAACCCCCGAACTCCAAAGGTACGTTACACTTCCATTCGTTTCTGTATCTATACTTTTTTTTGTGTGTGTGTGTAAAGATTTTCTCTTCCTTTTTATTTTTTATTAAATTGAGGGTTACAGGTTAAGAGGGGATGAAGATTGAAGTGTAAAGTTAATGGTTGGATCCTAAAGGTTGGCTCGTTTCTTAGGTTTGTAGTTTATTTGTTTGAATTTGTTAGTCTATTGATTTTCAGATTAAGGTTAAGTTTCTGCGTATACTTGATTATGAATTTTGTTAATCGTGTTACGGCTGTAAGAAAGCTGTATAAAGATTGTCTTTTATCTATCTCGAAGGTGAAATGAGAAGTTTCAATCTGTCGTTTGATTGATTAATTTCGGGGTTCAGCTTTGTTTTCTGCAAATGTCAGTAATCGACTCCTTCTCGTGTTCTCTTTGTGTGTGAGCTCTTGTATTTTGATCAATTGCTTATGCAAATTGGTTGGGTAACGGTGTTATTATTTTACAGCGAAAATGTGTAAATTTTTTGTTCAAATTGTAAATCTGCCCCCATAATCTTTTACGTGTTCGTTTCCAACCAATTTTTTTCCCCCAAAACTGGTTTTTTGAACGTGAGATATTACCTTGATTTGCTTGGTTGTTGATTAGTTACTGTAATAGGTGCAGAAATTATGACTCAAGTCAAGGAGGAATTGTGCTCACTGGATTTAACAATAAAAGTTGGAACCGCTACATATTCTTCGGTTTCAGATAGAAGTGGTGAAACTCTCTCCACAAGATCTTCGGTTGATTCTGGGTATGAGGTTAAGTAATTGTTGTAAACCTGTGTTTGATATCTGGGTCTTGGGAGCTTAAAGTCAAAGATTAAGAAAATTGTCTTGAGTTTGAGTTGGTTTTTTTGCAGCTGAATATAGGTCTAACTGACTTTATTCTATCATCTTTCTATTCAGTTATTGTTTAGAAGGTGTTTGACTTCATTGAGCCAAATGTTTTGGAAAGTTAAACTGGTCTTTTTATCTTAAACGGTTAATTGCAAAATTATGCAACTCTTCTGCCTGTTGTCGAATTTCAATCTGCAGATATCATCTGTATGGTGCTCTGTAATTAGACTTTTTCCTAATGTATTACGTATGTAAGAGGTAAAAGTAAGCATATCTTCTAGATTGGTGATTTTGGGAGTTCTTTACAGTAATTTTCCCTTTTTAGTGCTACAGACATGTATGCTGAATCTACATACATCAACTTTAACATCTTATGCTTTCTTTATTTGTTTTTCCCACGTAGTTTCACTTGTCCCAGAAGTTCTGTTCGAACAAGACGCGCTTCACAGGCAGGCTGGACAGAAGAAGAGGTTTGGAACTAGACTTCCAACCTTGACTGTAATGCAATGTTGGTTTACCATAATGAGTTACTCTTTATGGGTTTTCATATTATTATTAGATTGTAGAGTGAATTTGGCAAAGGAAAAGAAAAGAAATTCTGAAACAGTATGAGAAAGAAACAAATGTCTAAAAAATTTAAAATTTGGTCCCAGTTCCCATAAAGTTTTCAACTGATCTATTACTATGGTTCTGCAACTAAATCCTTCACTGTTCTTGACAGGATAAACTGCTGACTGAAGTGGTACAACGATTCAATGGGAGGAATTGGAAAAAAATAGGTGAGTTTGCATCTTGCTTCTCCATTGCTCCCCTTTGCATTTATTGGGCTTTCTTTTATGCAGAAAACTTCTATTAAAGATATCCTGGTCTGCATTGATGTTTTTGTGTTTCATTTTCATTGGGGTCTGAATTTGATGGTTGTTATGAGAACTGTTCAGATGAAACTTGAAAGACTACTTCTGGTGAACAATTCTATTGGCGTGGAACAGATATTTTTAAATTTTAGTCATTGATAGGTAGTTGAGGAAGTCTTCAAACCACGACTGACCTCAACTCCCAATTATTGATTAGTTAAATTTTCTTTTGAGCAGCTGAATACATATCTGGAAGGACAGATGTTCAGTGCTTGCATCGCTGGCAGAAGGTTCTTAATCCAGAAGTTGTGAAAGGCCCCTGGACGAAGGAGGTTCTTTATTCTTTTTTTATAGAGTTTTTGGCTGCTTAGTAATGATACCGAAGACGCTTTCCATTAAGTTATTATGCATTTATCACGTAATCACTTCTGACTTCCCCTTGTGTGAACTTCAGGAGGATGATCATATAATTGAGTTAGTTGGGAAGTATGGATGTAGGAAATGGTCTGTTATTGCAAAGTCTTTACCAGGTCGTATGGGCAAGCAATGCCGAGAAAGGTTTGGTTATATGTATTTTCTATTAATGGCATGAAGGATAGTATATTGATTTTGTTAATGATCTAATAAAGGACTATCTAACAATTGTTCATAATGGACCTCCTTGCATCTACAATAAGGTTCTTCTAGCAAATCAAATGTTCTTTATTTCTTTGTGTAGATGCCGAACTGAGGTTATCTTGATTTGATAATTTTTTTCAATGGTACTTTACTTGATTGACAAGTTCGACTCTATTGATAATGATAGTTTGATATTCTTCTATTAGAAAGGAATACGAGAGACATGCTTGATATTCTTCTATTAGAAAGGAATACGAGAGACATGCTTCGAGGCAGTTTTTTTTTGTTGTTCAAATAGTTGATCACATTTACGCTATGTATTCCTGATTTCCCCTTGTTTTCTGTAGTTAGTGTTGAACCAGTTAATCTAAAAGTCTGGGCTGTTAGATAGGACTTATCATTTAAATAGTCTTCAACATGCCCCTCATTAAATAGGTTGAAGGGTCTTTACTTGCACGTGGAAAGCATAAGATTGGATTCTATTTATTCTTCTTGGGACATTTGGACACTTTTCTTCTTAAACAAATAGAGCAAGTGTGGTACTCGACTACATGATGTTGTTGAACTTCTGATATTTTTACCTGATATTGAGTTCTGGCATATGTTCTGAAGTTCTGTTGTTGCACATGATCGTAAAGGTGGCATAATCATCTGGATCCAGCCGTAAAAAAAGATGCATGGACTGAAGAGGAATCATCAATCTTAGCTTATTATCATCAATTATATGGGAATAAATGGGCAGAAATTGCAAGGTTTTTACCTGGAAGGTATCTGTTTTATTATTTCATTTCAACATGACATGTTTTTTTAGCATTACCTGCACGTTCACCAGTACAAATTGTATCAGATTAATCTTGTGAAAGATTTACTTATCTTTCGACTAGTATTTACTTACTTCATTCCTTTCTCTGACTTTGACAGGACTGATAATGCAATTAAAAATTACTGGAATTGCTCGGTGAAGAAGAGGCTGGATTTGAATATGCCTTGGCTCTCTGCACTGGATTTGCAGGGAATTACATCTCCTGATACCTGCAATGACAAGAAAAAACCAGGACGCCAAGATTATTCAGCAGGGCACCAAAACTTTAGTGAAAGAGTCTGCCTGGGTCATAAAAGGGTTTCATTGAATGTTGAAGGTGCCTGTTCAACAGTTTTATCCCTTGGAAATACTAGTTTTGCTAGGGATCATTCAGATTATCTGAAACCTAGTTTGCTGGGAGATTGCTTATCTTCAGAGGAAGGGAAAAATAATGTGATAAATCCCTTAACTGGAGATCAGTTTGATGGAACTGGAAGTGTTACTAGTGATGGGATTCGTGAACAGCACATAGGCAATGCTAATCATGCCAGGTCCCCTTCATTCACCAACTCATCAAACCTGACCATGAATGCTTGCTATCGAAACAAAACAGATTTTACATCTGACAGAATGTTCAAGTCTCCTAAAAGGCCCAAGTATGGCCCATGTATTACAGATGAGCGACTTGATTTCTCACCTGTTGGTACCTCATTAAGCTTGTCTTTGTGTGGGTTAAATGAAGAGAGTTTCAAGTCAGACAAAAGAAAAGCACTCGACCAAACACCTCCTTCCGTGGATAACAAGGACTACAGCTTCTTGTGTTATGAGCCACCCCAATTGTCTGATTTAGATAATTCTAAGTCAAAAGAGAGGAGTGCTATGCATGATAGCCATCAACTGGTTCCTTCCTCTTCCTCTTATCTTTCATTAAGTATCTCTAGTAATGATAGTAGTCCTGAGTCTTTGTTAAGAAACTCAGCAATGAGTTACAAAAACACTCCCTCAATCATAAAATGGAAAATTTGCAGACAAGATGAAAATGCAAATAATTACAGTGCTGTTAGCAGTCCTATGCATACAATTTCATGTCCTAACAGAATATATACTAGAGGTGCAGACTTTGAAGATGTGAAGGGTGGTTCCCTTTATAAGGTTTCTACATCTGGAACATCAGTAGCTGGACAAAGCCTGGAAAGACGTCTGGAGTATGCATTTGATCGGGAGTGGGATCCATCCACTGTTAGATGTTGTACTCCTGATTCTCCGACTATGTGATCAGATTCAAGTTTGGTGCAAATATGAGTCGACTCAATGAACTGATTTTGTGGTGAGTTTGTATTATAAATTGGAACTTTTCGTTTATAGTTTCACTGCTGAACTTTTTGAACTATAATCTGACATTGATCTGTTTTACAACTCGATCCTATAAGCATGCTCGACCTGCAAATAGTTCTTTTGGGAGTACATCGGTATGCTCCATAAAGAAGATAGTTATTGATCTACACCTGGTCCTTGTAGGGATATGATTGAAGGATTATTTTCTGATTCCGAAACATATTTACACATATGGCTTTTCCCTGCCTTCTTAGCTCGAAGTGAAGCTTATCTCCCTTCATCTCACTGGCCAACCCTAACCCCTGTTGATTTAGCTGCTCTTTGTGTTGGACAAGTAATTTACTTAATTTGAGACTTCTACTTGGTAGAAATATTGGAGTGCTAATTGATGGCATATTGGGCCATCTAGAATTTATGTGTTGTTCGAGAGAAGTATTCTAAAAGAGTTCATATCTAAGCAGCTTTATTCCACCAGCACAAAATTACATATATTAGGCCTTCCTGCTTAGATTGAGAAATAGTATAGTCAAAATGCAGAAAGCTTTTAATCTTTTTCTCCTTCGTCAAGAAAATGATCTTACAGAGAAGTAGAAATGCTCTATATTAACATTTACTGGTGGTATTTGTACACTTTCAACATGAAAGTTCTTAATTTTCAAGAGGAGTAGAAATGAACTGTTACTCATATGGGGCCTAAGTTTGATAATACATCATTTGGGCCGCACCTCCTGTTCAATAGCTCAATTTTGTCTACTGACTTTTATAATCTTAACATTATATTTGTCCACGTTGTTCAGTAACATCCGCATCAGATCAATCACTTTGGATTCCACAGCACGACTTAGTTTGCATCTTCCTTTCACATTTATGCCAACATGCTCATCTAACTTACTGGTGATGCTTTTCTTTGTTGACATTCATCATGGTCACTAAACCTTGAGTTTTTTGTTCAATTTTAAGAGGAATGGTCTACTTTTATCAATTATTTAAGTGCATAATGTGCTTGACAATTATGTTCTTTAGGTGGTGCAAATACATATAGGAAAATGCTAATTCCAGTTGTATATCAAAAGGAATTGTACAGATGCTGTGCTTTATTCCTCAAAATGGCATGAGGAGACTATGAACTGAGGACTTGGAGGAGGAGATGCTGGGTTTGGGATGTTTTGATCTACATCATGTAACTTTAGTGACAACATCCTAGTAAACTTTGTGTTTACTCAGGAAAATCTCGAACTTGTACATGAATTTAGTCTTCATTCTATCATGAAACGTGTTTCGTGGTAGCATTCTTATTGTAGTTAGATAATAATGAGAAACGCTATGGTCTATTAAATTGATAATAAGTTTTTCAAGGATTTGGATTATTGGAATATAATGAAATATAGTGGACATCTTCATGCCCAAATGGCGAATAGGTTATTTTTTATCATTTTCATTTTGGATATCGAGTTGACGTCATTTCTTGAATTGTTAAAATATTTTTCTTGGTCATTTTCATTTTGGAAATCGTATTTATGTTATTTCTTAACTTGCAATTTAGACGTACATAAATTGCGTATTATTTGTAGTTCATCTTTTTCGATGAGAATATAGTCGAGTTTTTGTTGAGTCCAAATTTGCTCTCAAGTAAGGCTACAAGTGCACTGTCCTTCTACTTGAACTATGACACCTCAAAAATTTTATCGTTATTCATTGAAACTTTTGACGCCTCCAAATTATAGTGAGGTATTAAAATCCAAGTGGAGAGACAATATATCAACTCGAGCAACTTTAGCCTCTAACTACAGTTAGAATAATGTTAGTATCAATTATGTTTTAGGTGACATTAAAATATAGGAGAATGAGATTTATTTAATTATCATTTCACATCACTTAAGGATGTGTTTGGTTGGTTTTGTTTTTCATGAAAAATGTATTTTTCCTCTCATGTTTCTATTTATGAGGTGTTTGATTGACATTTTTTTTCATAGAAAATATTTTTCAAAAGGGGTTAAATCCATCAATGGCCATCCAAATTGAAATTTAGTTTCATCGTGGCCATCAAATTTAATTTTGTTTCACAATGATCATCCAATTTTAATTTTAGTGTCTCCATGATCATTAGATTTTAAATTTAGTATCCTCGTGATTATCAAATTTGATTTTATTTTACCATACCCACTCAATTTCATATAACATTTCACCATGGTCATTCAACTTCTTTTCACCACTTTTACTAACTTTAAAAGGGGTAAAATTGTAATTTTGTATTATATATATAAAATTAATTTTAAAAAACAAAAATAAAAGTTTTTTTAAATAAATTTTTATTTTATTTTTCTAAATAACTTTTTTTTAGAATAAGTTTTTATTTTATTTTAAAAACCTTTTTTTTAAAATAAGTTTTATTTATTTTATTTTTTTAATGAATTTTTTTTAAATAAGTTTTTATTTCATTTTATTTTTTGAAGTAATATTTTTTTTAAAAAGTTTTTTTTTTACTTTTTTTTAAATAGGTCTTTTTTTTATTATTGTTTGTCTAAATTTGTTTTTTTTATATATAATGTAAAGTTACTGTTTTATCTCTTTTAAAATTAATGAAAAAAAGTTAAGTGATTATGGTGAAACGTTATATGAAATTTGATTGTTATGATGAAATTAAATCAAATTGAGTGGACACTAAATATAAAATTGGGCAACCATTGATGGATTTAACCCTTTTCAAAAGTGGTTATGTAACTATGTTTTTTCTCAAAATCAAGGAAAAAAAAAAACATTTTCTTTAGTGGGATGTAAGTTTTTCAGGTAATTCACTCACTCTCTCTCATCTATTCATTAACAAAAGATGAAAATGTATCAATATTTTATAGGTTGAAAATTAAGTCAATCAAACACGTTTAATTAATAATTTCCGTACAAATAACTTATTTTCTTTTCATACAAGTTCCATGATTGAAATCATTTATAATGTTCTTATCCAATTTTCAAATATGGGCTTGGTGCTTTTCTTGATGAAAAGTTGGGATTCCTCAAATATATATCCAAACTCTTCCATAAGTAATTNATATATATCCAAACTCTTCCATAAGTAATTGAATTAACTACTTACTATGTAAAATTATATTTCTTGATTCTAATTTTTCGATTTAACCTTGTATCATTTTCTTCTTCAACTTTGTTTAGGAATAATAATATTAAAATACTTGGCTTGGTAAATCGAGCATTGCAATTATAAAATTGCAACACGACTAGTTATAGATACAAGAGTAACTTAAAAGCTAAAAAAAAAAATCGAGCATTTAATGTCGAACGTAATAAAGAATAAGATTGTAAATGTACTTATTTCACGTTATTCATGTTGTGCCCCCAATTTGTTAAAGTGGGGGTGTCACATGGATATTAAACGATTTGGTAATAACATATGATTAAATAATTAATGCACTTCATCAAGTTTAAAAATGATTTTTTTTTTAATTGAAGTCTTTCACATGCCTAATTTCAATAAGCGGGTGACAATAAAGCTTGAATATAAAATTTTTGTCGACACTAATATCATATTGAACAACTTGATATGTTCCATACTTATAAAATAAACCTAATTGTGGCTTTAATCCAAAAAACGTCAAAAAACAAAATGAAATTCTCAATGGTATCCCCGGACCAAAAAGTAGAGACGGATCTAGTACTCGACGAGCCGGAGCGGCCCCCGTGCTGAATTTGTTGGGAATGAAGATAGTGTATTAAGTATATATAACTATCAATGTACCCATATCTCATAGACGACATTTGTTGGAAAAACATTGTTGTAGCTCACTTGGCAGTGCACTCTCCTGCACGTGGGAAGCTTGAGGTGCGATCCCCTTTCACCCTTACTTCTACGTTTAATTTTTAAAACAGTAAATAATACTATATAATAAATGTACCAACTTTTAACAAAAAATTAATGTAGCTCATATGGCAGAGTTCTTGATTTATATATTGATTAAATTTTTTTAATATTATTTAATTAAATATTAATAAATAATTTCACTATTGTGACCGTCAATGATCAACTACCATCTTAACTCACTCAAATATCCTGGATTCATCATTGTCAAAAAGTACTCTCTTTAAACACTAAGGATCATTGGGAAATCATATCAGTCTAAAAGCTTCAATTCCAAACAAACTTTGGTCTCCCAAACTGCAATGAATGTCCGGCAAATATTCCATAATTGAAAACCCTTTTTACATCTATCTTTTTATCTTGGACGATAGAGATTAAAATCGAATTAAAATTGAAAAATTAGTCGTTATTGTTGACTTTTATTAGACAAGTGGGACAAAAAGGGCTATATTTTCAATTTTAATAGAAATTTAAGCACGATCGAACACGCCCCTACAGAACAGTCTCCTTGATTTTGAACAATCTCACCTTATTCTTATGGGTGATGCTATTCAAAATCGGTGATTCTAGATAACACTACGTGATATTAAATGATAGAATTAATCAAATGAATCATTAATTTCCTACATTTAATTGAGTCTATCATTTAATAACACGTGTTCTTATAACAAACACATCCTCGTACAAACCCTTGTATATAATCAATTTTTTCCTTATAAAACTTGAAGAATTCTTTTACAAGTGGGCTTTCTATAGTGGTTGTATAATAAATTTTTTTATTAGCAATGGCTGGCTCAAGAAGAGAGAGGATTTTGGTGACTGGTGGTGCAGGATTCATAGGGGCACACTCTGTTGTGCAGCTTTTGAAAGGAGGTTTAAGGTTTCGATTATTGACAACCATAGTGCATTTATATATTGATTAAATTTTTTTTAATATTATTTAATGAAATATTAATAAATAACTTCACTATTGCGACCGTCAACGATCATCTTAACTCACTCAATGTTATGAATTCGTCACTGCCAAAAGGTACTCTCTTAAAACTCTAAGGATCATTGGCAAATCATATCAGTCTAAAAGCTTCAATTCCAAACAAACTTTGGTCTCCCAAACTGCAATGAATGCCCGTCAAATATTCCATAATTGAAAACCCCTCTTTACGTCTATCTTTTTATCGAGGACGTGTTCGGTAGAGATTAGACGAGTGGGACCAATAACGGCTATATTTTCAATTTTAATTGAATTTTAAGCACGACCAAACACACCTCTACAGATCAGTCTTCTTGATTTTGCACAAACTCTCTCCTTATTCTTATGGGTAATGCTATTCAGAATCGGTGATTCTAGATAACACTACGTGATATTAAATGATAGAATTAATCAAATGAATCATTAATTTCCAACATTTAATTGAGTCTATCATTTAATAACACATGTTCTTATAACAAGCACATCCTCGTACAAACCCTTGTACATAATCATTTTTTTCCTTATAAAACTTGAAGATTTCTTGTACAAGTGGGCTTTCTATCGTGGGTTTTTTTCATTAGCAATGGCTGGCTCAAGAAGAGAGAGGATTTTGGTGACTGTTGATGCAGGATTCATAGGGGCACACTCTGTTGTGCAGCTTTTAAAAGGAGGGTTTAAGGTTTCGATTATTGACAACCTTGGAAATGCTGTGGAAGAAGCTGTTCATAGTCAGAAAGTTGGTTGGATCTCAATTGTCTCAGAACCTGGATTTTCATTTGGTATTATGCTTTTATCTGATGTTATTTCTTTGATTTTCTTGTTAAATTGGAGGGTCTAGCCAATTCTTGAAATCCATTCTAGAATTTGTGTTTGAATTTATAAAGGATCAGACTTTAACCATATCATGTGAAAACCCATTGGCTGCAAGGCTAAGGCTACATTCATATGAGACACTCTTGTGATGACCGTAGCTTTATACCACTTGTTAGGATCAAGATTTAACCATCTCATCTCGTCAGTGCTACGAGACTAATCTTTTATGACTTTCGACTGCCATCATTTGAGTGACCTGTGACCCTATCTGAGGGCTTAATTGGTTCTGTATTTTTTTTCAATTATTTTCTGGTTGCAGGGTGATATCAGAAATAAGCATGATTTAGAGAAGTTGTTTTCTCAAAGTAACTGTGTGATTTATTCTTGTTCTTGAATATGCTTTTGCAATCTATTCCTCTGTGTGTGTATATATATATAATTCAAAACGTAATACAGGTTTGATGCTGTGATTCATTTTGCTGGTCTGAAAGCTGTTGGTGAAAGTCTTGCTTATCGACAATATTTTGATTGGATCAATCAACTTATACACAATAATGAAAAAATATAACTGTAAGGTGTGTCTTGACTTACATGATGTACTCTAACCACTTCCTAGTTTCGCGTATTCGCTCCCTTGTGGACTCTGATCGTGGTGCCTAGTTGGTTTTCTCGTCCTCTGCAACAGTGTACAGTCAACCTGATAAAATTCCGCGCATGGAGGATTTTCAATTGAAGGCTATGAATCCATATGGTCGAACAATGGTTCGTCTTGTATAAGTTGCCTTCCATCGTTTTGTTCTTCTAGATCAACAACATTTGTAATAATCTAGATTGTGCGAGTTTACTAGTTCAAAATATCTTCGAGTACATCTAGTAATGAACTAAATTGAATGGAGTTTGTTCAAATTTGTTAACCATTTCTGTCTCATTTAAATAGCTGGTTCTTGAAGATGTGGCTCGGGATATTCGTAGGGTGGATCCAAAGGACCAGAATGGCAAATCGTTTTTCTCAGATATTTCAACCCTGTTATGGCTCATGAGAGTGGTATGATTGGAGAAGATCCAAAGGGAATCCCCAATAATCTTATGCCTTAAATACAGCAAGTAGCTGTTAGCAGATTACCTGAGCTAAATGTCTAGGGTCATGATTATCCCACTCGAGATGGTAGCGCGGAATGTATACTCGACTCTGTGTTGTTCTTGAATTCTTTATTTATATGCTCAATTGAGTTTAGGAGTTGATATATTCAGTTGTTGTTGTGACTTGGAATTGTGTAAATAAGTATTGGAATGGCCAAACATCACTACAAGAAATATGAGTTTTTCCGACTCGGAGATTGGTAGCTTAAAAGTACAATATCAGCTGATAAATTGATCCCTGAAAAGAAAAAGTTGATCGGCAGCTTGTCGTTAAAAAGTCAGCCAGAGAAGATTTTCACCGACCAGAATGCATGTTAGTCGAGAAACATTGAGATTTCTAGTTACCAACAAGAAGTTGGTCGGGAATGATAGAGCTTGTTCCTTACATATTTTGGATTGGTAAATTTCTAAACTAAGTTGGGAAAAATATAGGCCAACTATAGTCGTCGGTCAGGAAAAGAGAGGGTGGCCATTTCCTAAAATTACACTTTGAAGCAATCATGGCAATTCCGTGACACAATTGCAAATATGTTATGTTCAGTCGAGCGTACTTCGACAAGTTCTTCTTGAACAGATTCAAGACTACATCCATGTTATGAATTTAGATGATGGTCACATCGTTGCACTTCAGAAGCTTCTCAAACGCAAGGATATAATACTTACCTCTTTATTGAATTTATGATAATGTTGTGTGTAATTACTTCTTCTAATGAATGGTTTATGTTAAAGGTTGTGTTGCATATAATCTCGGGACTGGCCCTGGCACATCTGTACTTGAAATGGTAGCTGCTTTTGAAAAGACATCCGGCAAGGTGATTCTATCTCTCCCTCGCTCATAAAATGAAAATCGCGAACATTCATAAACATATCATTTACGAGCGCAAATTTTTCTTCTTGTATAGAAAATCCCGGTTAAAATTTGTCCAAGAAGGCCAGGAGACGCCATAGAACTTCATGCTTCAACAGATAAAGACGAGAAAGAGCTCGGTTTGAAGTGAGTTTGTGCATTTTCAGGGGTTCTCAGTTATATTCTTCATTCGTGAATTTTTCGGGGGATTTTCATTGTGAAATTTATATTTCAACTTTCAGGGCAAAATATG
>CAIGRL010139102.1:0-14720 GCA_903798325.1 Fraxinus xanthoxyloides
AATCAAATACATATTAAAAATGACATGTCAAATGCACATTGATCATCACTAAATAATTGACAACATAATTAATGATAATATTGTTTAAATAATTAAGGGCGTGTTCAGTCGTACTTAAAACCCAATTAAAATTAAAAATATAGTCGTTATTGGGTCTCACTCGTCTAATAAAAATAAATAATAACAACTAATTTTTCAATTTTAATCCGATTTTAATCTCTACAGAAGACGTTATTGAAAAATAATGTGTGAAATATACATTCATTATAACTAAATAATTGACAAAATAACTAATGATAATATTGTTCAAATTGCTCATATGATTAATAAATTAAATACTTATTAAAAAAGAAAAGTAGTGTATTATTAAAATAATTAAATGTATATTAAAAATGAAAAGTAATGTATTATTGAAATTATAATAGAGATAGAATCATTCAAAAAATAATTATCCACTTCCGGTAAGTTTAACAGATACCGAATTTACAATATATATACCGGATATACAACTTATCAGACATGCAACTAACGTACTATACCGAATATGCAACTTACCGAAATTTTTCAATGAATTTAATTTAATATTCAATCAAGTAGAATGAATTTGTCAAATTTACATTGATCATGAGTAAATAATTGACAATATAATTCATGACAATATTGTTCGAATAATTTAATAAATCAAATATATATTGAAAAATGACATGTCAAATGTACATTCATCATAACTAAATAATTGACAAAATAAGTAATGATAATATTGAAATTACTGAATTATAATAAATATGAAATTGTTCAAAAAATAATTCACCACATACAGTAATGCAACTAACATATCGTATATACGAGTAACATACCATATATACAACTAACATACCTGATATGCAAATAATATATAACATACTGTATACACAACTAAAATTCCGTATATGCAAATAATGTATTGGATAAAACTGGAGGACTGAATGAGTAAAAATTTGAAAAATGAACAGTAATATCTCGAAATGTGTTTGGTAGAGATTAAAATCGGATTAAAGTTGAAAAATTAGTCGTTATTGTTGAATTTTATTATAGAATAGGACCCAATAACGATTATATTTTTAATTTTAATTGAATTTTACATCGTACCCCACATTGATTTCTATTTCATCTACGTTAACCAGAAAATGCTTATTATAGTTAGAAATACAAAAAATCCGAAAAAAATTAAAATGATATCCAGCGCGTGAACAAGCTTGCTAAAACGCGCACAGGAATATACCAATCGGTTTCAATTATTTATTTCCTGGAAACTTCGTGAAATCTTCCCCTCCCATTCCCTTTCCCCAAAGTCAGAATACAATTTCATAGATTTGAATCGATCATCCTTACAACACAAGGAAAAAAATTCGAAATTCTTTCTAATAATCTCTATTTAACTGAAACTCTAATCCTCACCACATTAAGCAAAGAAGAAATCCAAAGAAGAGGCTATGAGGAGAGTGTTTGGAGCGAAGAA
The DNA here is from genome assembly GCA_903798325.1 of Fraxinus xanthoxyloides. Classification (NCBI taxonomy): domain Eukaryota; kingdom Viridiplantae; phylum Streptophyta; class Magnoliopsida; order Lamiales; family Oleaceae; genus Fraxinus; species Fraxinus xanthoxyloides. The sequence goes on from CAIGRL010139102.1 coordinate 1,499, forward strand.
AGACAAAGAACCACCTCCCACCGTTCAAGACGCCTCCGATCGGGTGCTTACCTCTTGATGCTTTCTATCCTGTTTTATTGATTTGGATATAACTTCTGTACTCGAATATTTGGATTTAATTTTCCTTGTTTGAATCTATTGTTGTGTGATCTGTGATTTTTTTTCCCTTAATGTTGCGATTTATTTCGTATTCAACCGCCTTATAAGTTATAATTAGCATTTTCGTGATTTGTATGTTTGCTATAGTAGCTGCGTGTATTTAATGTTACTCGTATAGCATTATTTTATGGAATTTAGAAATAAAATATGTGAATTCGTTTACTGTTTGGAAGTCGCTCGAGAACTAGAATAAGTATCGGAATATGTTTCTGAAGTGCCATGAGGAATGTATAATTGCAGTACAGCAGCTTGTCCTTATCATACACGCACTATTTAAGCTTTTAAGCACGTCTGTTCTCGAGCATGTATCCAATACTCCTTTGATTGTCCCGATGTGTTAAAAAAAAATATATGTATATTTTCAATACTAGATTGTCATTGCAGTCTCATCAACTCTTCACCTGAACTTGACGACTGAATATGAGATGTCAAGTAATAAAATCAAACCTCTTAAAAGTTGTAGAATTTCTACATTTAAAAGAAACTAAAAGAATGAAATTATCATCGAAAGTTTTTGGCCTTGATGGAGACGTTACTTAATTTATCCATAACTGTATTTGATGCTTGACATTTTAGGTGTATGCAAGGATTCATACGTAAGATTTGATATAATTCCTTTGCGGTGAACATGAGCAATGCCTACTACTATTCATTCAGTAATTAGGAAGCAATAAAATTGTTATCTACCTTATATACCTTGGCTTTTAAGGGTTGCTTTTCTTGGTTGATAAAATGATAACATTGTTGCTTACTTCGAATGTTGCTGTACATTTATGCTATAGAGTTGATCTTCCCTGGGATCTTGATAATTATTCATTTCAGAAGTTGAGATGTTTTCCACTGTCTGTATCAGATCAATAAGAGAGGTGACACGGTTGAGGAGAAGATAAATAAGCTCGATGCTGAACTGGCTAAATACAAAGAGCAGATCAAGAGGACCCGACCAGGTCCAGCGCAAGAGGCCGTCAAAGCTCGAGCCATGAGGGTTCTCAAACAGAAGAGAATGTAAGTACTTCATCTTTGTTATTGCTTCTTAACTTTGGGGAATTAGTGTATGCACATTTTGGTGACAGAAATTGGAAACCTTTTTCTTGCAAACTATATAAAAAGATCTATTTATACTTTTACTTGAGGTTGAGTTACCTTGAAGTTTCAATTAAAATCGGTGATTTCTGGATGCTCTTAGAGCAGGTTGATTGTGGAATGTTAGGAGTTAGTTGATACAGTTTTAGCATGTTAAAATAAGAATTCATTAATAGAAAAAAGATGGGAGGAAGAGGCGGTTGGGTTTTACCAACTCTGGGTTATCAGCATGCTGAAATGTGGATCTGTTTGTGAAATTGGAAACTAATACGGATACTTGCTCAGAATATAGCCGAATAATCAACAAGTATAAGGTTGCATTAGGGTTATGGTTTTGGGGATACCTTTAAAAACTCGGCAGATATTTTTAAGAATTATAATAATGGGAGGAAATATTAAGATGTTCAGTGGGATCAATGAAAATGAAAAACGTTCAATGTGAATTCCCAATATTAAGGTGACATTCACGAACAACAGAAACTGAGAAGTAGATATGCCACTGAATATGACGTCCAGTCGTCCACAATCACCAGATTTTCTGATGTATCATCTTGTTCAATTGATTTTACTACATAATAGAACAGGTGATCCTCATCTAATTGGTTTTGATTTAAATGAAGTTTAAGCCATTGATACTATGTTGCAAAGTACATCATAATTCAGTAGTTTTGAGAATTACCATCATAGAGTTGTAGCTCCAGGAACATGATAAACAAGAAGTTTATAATGTTATTTATATCTAATTGGGGGGAAGATGTATGTTTTCAGGGAAAGGAAGGTAGAATGGAGAAAGTGGGACAAAATGAAGTAGGGAAAGATAGATTTGTTCTCTTTTTCTTTTGTTTGATTTGAAGTGAAACTTTAAAGAGGAAATAAAGGATTAATAACATTCACCTCTTTGAGGGTTTGTTCAATATACAAGAAAGCTCTCTATGGGTCTGTCCATTACTGTTCACTCAAATTGACCTCTATATAACAAATGCCCCTTATGTTAACAAATGCTTGGATGATGTCATATAGGAATGTTAGCACAAAAAAGGCTTGAAAATATAATAATACCCCTGTATTTATAATGCCAATTGGAAGCATAGGATTTTTTTAGAAGTAAATTGGCCTTAATGAATCCTTCTTCCCCACATTTCCATTCCCTCAACAATGGTTCTTCATGTAAATATTAAAAGGGATACCTTTTCTTGATGGCCATCATTGATTGCGGAGGATAGCATTATTACTGGAATCACAAGGGTTCTTCGTGTATGTTGAACAAACTTCTGGGAGGTGGATCGTGGATTTAGTCACCCTGAAAGAAATGACTGGGCTGTAATGGGTATTTTCAAGGGCAAAAATCTTATTCAAATTTGAAAGGTGTTGACTAAACCTTTTCAAGTAAAAAGATAATCATGGGCCAAACTGGAATGATGCTTCTTCCATTTCATGGTTTTCTTTCTACTCATGTGAAGAGTAAATTGGGAGACAAAAACATGAGGTCATGAGGTTATCTTAACCATATAACAGCACCCTATCTGCTTTCATATTCAACCTGCTCTTGGCTAGATCGACAAGTTCTGTTCCTATTCAAGGAACTTTAACAGTAAGCCTCAATGGAAAGTTGATTCAGTCTATTCAATGTAATGGTTAGATTTAGGGAAGTTGAAGGATCCTTGTTTGTTCAACATCTTCCATCCTTTGTTAGTACTAGGACACGTATGTCAAAAGCTGAGCGTGAAATTTGAATAGTATTTCATCTTCTAATACTCAGCTCTCCAATTGTTTCATCAACAGTTACTTTTGCATATTCTAAAAATAATGATAATGAGTTATAACAATGTATCACCTGAAAACACGTACTTTCTTAGGTGTTCATGGACTACTATGCCTCTATTCAGGTAAACTTATTAGTAACATTTTAGGAGGAATGATATGGGGTCCTGGATAATAAATTGGGAATAGTTATGAATGTGTGCGGTGAAAACTAATGTCTTGACTTTGACGGTAGAGGAAAAGGAACTTATAAGCTACTTTTAAGGAAAGATGTTAGTGACCTATCCCCACCCTTGCTTGAATTCGAGTCTCAAAGAACCTTTTTATCCTAATTTATCACGATCTTCACTTTGGTCGTTCTCATTATGCACATGGAATTATCCGAACACGGAAAAATGCATGTTGATATGATGTATACATCATTCTTGGATTTTCTGGAAAGGTATGAAGGTCAACGGGATATGCTATACAATCAGACGTTCAACCTTGATCAAGTTGCATTTGCTGCTGAGGGGATTAAAGATGCACAACAAACAGTATGTACTGGGAGTTTGCTCATGTTTTCTTCTTTCAGAAATCTCATTTAAATTTTTATGACTCATTTAGTCCATGCTTTGGACTGTTTTTGTGAATGTTAGAAGTATTTAAAGTCAAAGTTTTCTGACTTCTTACCTGCATAAGGAGTAGAACAATCCAGGGATAAATGCTGAATTATTGTGGTGTTTCTGTTTCCAAGGGCGTGACCAAAAATGTGATACATGATTTTAAACTTCAAAAGTTTGTAATGAACCGAGCTAAGGTCTGGTGATCTGAGAGGGACTTAGACTTGTTTGTCTCCCTTTAAAATAAAACTCTTTAATTCTCATACTCATTTTCAACCACACATTCACATAATAAAATATTTTGCACGTAAATCCAAAACTATTTCTTACTTTTTAAGCACACATTCTTCAAAAAATCACTATTCAAAACATGATTTTTTTTTAAATAATGGCCAGGGGCTTGATTTTCCTTTATTTCGTATAGGAAGAGATTTTACTTGGCCTTTCTAGTAATATGCACTCATTATGTATTTTTAAATAAAGATTCAAGTAGTTGAAGATTTCACTTGACCTTTACCGTAATACATGTGCAATTTTAAAGAAAGATTCTCATTTTTGTCATCAACTATTTTTATTCTGAGTTCATCAAGTTCATAGTAAAATATATTTTCCTTGTTAGCGCCCTGTGGGTCAAAGTTCAAGAGTTGTGAGGCGGAGCTTGTTCTATAACGTGATTGGAATGTGCTGCCTACCTCCATAGAGGTAGGAGGATCACCCACCTGTTGCGAGGAAGGGCCTTCTTTTGTTTTGTGATTTTGTAGTGGCCGATCCATGTTTTAGTATGCCTAATGTGCCTATTCAAAGCTGGATATGGATGCTTCGTTGCCAAATTTAGAAAATCAGATGCATTTGTTTATTAATTGAATTATTCAATGACTAATCTTGCCACATTCTTTCCAGATGTCAGCCTTGAAGACAGCAAACAAAGAGCTGAAGGGAATGATGAAAACTGTGAAAATTCAAGACATAGATGTCTGTATCTTACCCCGATACATTTCTCTTCAATGTGAATGAATTCTTGGATACTTCTTTCATATTGCCCAGTGTTTATTTTATGCAGAATTTACAAGATGAGATGATGGACCTCATGGATGTGAGCACTGAGATTCAAGAGTCCCTTGGTAGAAGCTATAGTGTACCTGATGACATTGATGAGGAAGAACTCATGGGTGGTAAGATCAAATATGAACTGATATTAAATTAGAACACGCACCACTGGACGTTAATAGGACAGTGTTGATCTTTGCATTGCTCTTCGTGGGGAAATAGGACTAGATTTCTGCTTCATTTACATATATACTTGATCGTGGAAGTATGTACTCGTTTCTTTGAAGAAAGGCCATGGAAGTAAACAAATATATATCTCAGCAGTTTCCATTTCCAGAATGTGGCTGTATTAGGTAGATCTAGAAGTCTTTGCAAGTTTACTTCTTTCTAAACTTTTTGGGATATATTCCAATGCAGAGCTTGATGCTTTGGAAGCGGACATGGGGATGGAAACTGAAAGTGATGGAGTGCCCTCTTATCTTCAACCTGATAAGGAATCTGATCTGGATTCAGAGCTCAACCTGCCATCAGCACCAACAGGGCATGCTCCAGCCCCAGGTGGAAGAACAAATGCCCAGGTAACTTCCTTCTAGACTAAAGAACTGTTTTCTCGTGTCTAATTTTTTCTGGTTATAAGTTTCAAGTTCATGATTAGAGCAATCTCTTTTTATGCACCTAAAGATTCTACCTGCTTTAATAAACCAAAATTGGGGAAATAGCAGCTTCTATATTTTGTTTGTTCCAATTTAACTAACTTATTTGCAGTGGTGTCGTGTAAGCTTGTTATATCTCTCATTTAGCCCTTGTTTGACAACCAATATTTGAAAACTCTTTTTTCTACATACTCATTTTCAGCCATATATTCATACAATAAAATATTCTGCACGTAAACCCAAAATTTTTCCCCACTTTTTAACCACATTCTCCTAAAAATTACCATTCAAAACATTGTTTTTTAAGAAAAAATGGGCATCAAATAGGGGATTAGTTTTCTTTACTGCAATGGATTTTCACCCTCTTGAACTCCCTATACTCGTTGATTTCAAAAATTGTTAGGCGTCTCTTCTATATTGTATTGTGTAAATATATGTAGGTTTTGAATATCTTCTATTTTGAAATGTAGAAGTGACGTCATCTCCAGCCTACACATTTACTTTGTTCTAGTTTTCAATCGATCCATAATACGTGGCTTACTAAATATATTGTACGTACATAGACAAGCTTCACAGATTGGCAAAAAATGATTCATATAACCGACTTGATTAAATCTAGGGAACTTTGCAAAAGTGCTGCTAATGCCATTCCGATAGGAAATCTGTATTACCGAAAGAACAAACAAAATGGAATTACAATAGTTTGATGAGCATTCTAGAGGCTCCACTCTCTCCTGATTTACACCTTAATTTCTGCCTACCCCTAAATGAAATATTGTCCCCTAGTTTACAGGTAAAAGCCTATTCAACTTATTGTATTAAATCTCCATAATACCCCTGCACAATTGACAGTTAAAAACTAACTACTAGTTTGGGGTTCTATCACACTCTTTATCGTTTCTGCTGCATAAACTTATGGATAGCGCTAGCATTTTCATGGCTAGCAGTGTCTTTAATTTGATTTTGATGTTGCGCAGACTGAGGACGAACTTGGTTTGCCGGCTGTCCCTCAAGCTTCAATCCGAGGTTAAAGAGGGAGTTCATTATGGTAAATTCCACACACGACGGAGGCGTGCATGTGAAAGGCCATTGTAAACGTAAAGCGTGGAATTTTATACTTGGTCCTGTTTTCTCATCTTATTTTTCGTGGCTGTTGATCAAATAATGGAGTCGTACTTGATTATATGCAACAAGCAGAACTCCATATATCTATTGAACAACAAATTATGTTAATAGTTAACGTAGTGATTCTTTTTCTTTCTATTGTTTGGCCCGATTGTCGTCTTTATATTTTCCTGGCCTTTCGCAAGGACATAACCGTCTTAGCTGTTGATGTTTTCCCCTCATATTTAGGTTGAACCACTGGAATACATTAACATACCAAAAATCATTACAAGAGAATCGAACTATCTATTGTAATATGGAATTGCTTAAACGCTTACAGTATGTTTGATATGTTAAATTGGACAATATTTATGGTTCGTTTAAAAAAGGATTTAAGTTTTCCATTTTTATTTTTCTTCGTTGTCTAGTACATTGCAATGCAGTACCATGTCTTTAGGCTTCCTAGGAAGCTCTTGAAACAGCAGAACTAGGATTTTACCACAAATTCGACCTGGGCTATGAAGGTTGTAGGGTGAAAAGGAAGGTGGCAGTGGCGGTGAGGATTAAAAGTTAATTTTTGTAGTAATTTTTTTTTTTTTTTCTTTTTTGGTTTTTGGGGACGGGCCGAATCGATTAAAGGTAGTAGTAAAATAGTTAAAATTTTAATAATATGTTTCGTAAATTATGAACTATTTCATTCAGAATCACGTCAATTTGTACAATAGGAAGGTAAGTTGTCAAGAAATTGAATACCCCACAACTATATTTACTTATTCGGTGCAATCCAAGCCAACATCTCATCATTGTCAACCAACTTAATCCAGAAGTAGACGTTTGTCCACTCCCAGAAGAACATGTTAAATACCTATCTTTCGGATATTCTGAATATGTAACTTACAAGGAATACTGTGTGCATGCCAAGTTGAATAAGAAGCTAAAATTGCTAATATTGCTATAAAACGAATAAGCACGTACTTCCAGTACTCTTAACATTGCTAGTTTTGATCAAAGTTTCGGTTTTATTGTGCACTAGCTAATTCAGCCCGTCCTTGGGTAGAAATATGTTCCAATCTACTGTGCATATTACTCCTAGGGGTCCAAAAAAAGTACTAGAGCTGTTTCACCTTCTATTTTCAGAGCTTAGGACGGAAGCACACTTCCATTACAGTTACTATGTCAGTTTAGATCAAGTTTGCCCATGTCTAATGTTTGCCAAATGTCTCCAGAACAAGCTAAATCAGCAGCAGAGTTCGGCCACCCGTCGAGCTCGCTAGTAGATGAATAAGCTAAAGACGTTTTTAATCTCTCATACTCTTTCTTCAGGGATTGGTACTCACCTGCATAAATGAAAAATAGGGAATAAGCGTAGGTCACACTTGGACAGAGACAAAGTCTAGTAATAGCATATGCATAATGATCGAATTATCCAGGCTACAACCATTCTATGTTTCTAAAAATGAAGAAGGCCATGAAGTTCACTAAGCGAAAAATGGATTTCTGGCATTCCATATTGGCATGCAATTGTGCACGAAGGTGACACAAACATCCAGAGAAAACTAAATAGTGGGTTTTGTTGCTGTGTGATTTCGTGATCTTTTATGTTTCTTTTCTATGTGATGGTTTGCAGCATGTTAAGGACCGAAAGTAAACTTTAGGTCAACCTTTGTTCTTCCTTTGCTCGTTCTTGCCTATTCAATCATTTGTCACTAGATATGCATCACAGATTCGCAGGTATTAGGTGTTAACCTTATTGGACAGGAATAGAATGTGAACAAGATTTGACTTTTTTTTCTGCTTCAACTCTATGAAATAAGTTCCACTCAGATATACCAAACACGCCAGTACTGTTTTAAAGTACTGGATACGACAAATTTGGACACGATGTGTAGTCTAGCTGTAAAACATTTAGATCAGAACTTTTTTCAGGACCTGTAAGATTTTTATAGAATGCTCCAAGAGTGCATTGCTTCTTGTAAGCTTCACATGAAACCCAAAAGCTTCAGAAGTTTCATGGCTCAAATTTTACATTGTGCATCAGGTCACTTTTGGTAACCTAATTTGACTCATCATCGTAAGACAGTTTAGCCCTAGTTTAAAACATGGTTTGCTGGTCTCCAGCTCCCAAGTGGAAGTTGCAACACCCTTATAAACCCATTGTCCAGAAGTGTTTTACGAATTGTAATGTCAGATTTTTAATAGCTGAAGATACGATAAGTTTTTCACCAAATAAGACAGTTGATTAACCAAGGACCACCAGAAAACGCAGTGGGACCATGTCATGACTAAGAAGCACTCAGGATACAGTTAATTACATTACCTACTACAATTAATTCCAATATTACGTATGGGGCAGGGTATTTAGTGTAGGCAACCTATTATAAAGAGCACTTAAGACAGAACCTGCTTCAAAGTATAAAACCCAGACTTCATCATTTTCCAAGAGACTTATCATGTAATATGTTGAATTAAGCTATCAGAAACTACATTGCTACTGTGAAATTTAATAATAATTGGATTGAAATTTGGAAATTTAAGCAATGCTTTCCAGAAGACTTCATTTGCAAAGCTCGTGTGAAGACAAAAGGACTACAGAGTAGCAGAATGTGCCAGGTGCTGACCACCTTAGTAACAAGTGCAAACAATCAATAGAAAACAAACAGTTTACCTTCCACATTGAATCTCTCCCTTTGCAGTCTCACCACCTGCTGCTTTAGTGTGTTGTTCTCCATTGATAAAGCAAGACGTTGTTGATTCAGGGAAGCAACTCTGACAGCCAAATCCGACTCCAAATTCTGTATGTATCCATTTGTTGAAAGCAATAAATTAACACTGGTAGGAGCAGGAAAAATAAATAATTGATGAACCACAAATGAGTCACATATATGAGTAGCGATAACCCAAGTATGTGATCAGTTCACAGCCATTATTTCAGTTGACGCTGAAATACATCCCACGTGTAAGTAAATGACGTATTAAGTTTGAACCTTAGTTCGGCACATAATCACAACAACAAAAAAAAAAAAAGACTTTAGGGAAAATTGTAATTTGTAAATAAGGAAAACGGTAATAATTTTCATTGCTATTATTTTCCTGGTTTCAATCAGATACTAAAAATGTAGAAAACAAAATATAATCACAACTTAAACACAGGTTGCATCTGTAACTTTTGCGAAAAGTACCTGAAGAATGTCAACAGTTCTTTCCAGTTCAGCAATATATTGAAGTTTGCGGACTCTAGATCGCTGCCCAGGATGTCTGCATGCAGGTCATAATTTATCATAAGGAAAAAAATTTCAGAATAAAAGATGCCTTACAATCCAATCGAACATGGAAAAAGCACAAAAACAGAAGGAGACAATTGTGAACTTCTCATCATTAACTTGATAAAAAAGCATGTGGCATCTAAAAGTTTAAGCTATTAGAGAGGGTCTTCAAGATGTGAGGGCACACGCAAGGAGGATTCATTTTTAAATCAAAAACTTGACATGTGCAAAGTTTCATAGATGAGCAGCAACAAGACTTGACTAGTGCAAAATTTCATAAATGTGTAGCAGCAAGACTTGAATTTCAAGACCTTCGCTTGTTATCTTTGATTCCATGTTGAACCACCTTATTTTAAAATGGTAACCTGTTACAGGGGCATAGTAAACCATTTAAAATTTGTTTTCAACGATGAAAAGCTCCAGGGTTTACTCAGACGTGAGCTTGATTATTGGTTCCTCAGTTCTATGGAGAGAGAAGACATACAAGATTGGTCTCGGCTAAAAATTTTGTATATTTTGTATCTTTGTAAATAGAAATTATTTCTGTTTAGGAAACAGAAAGTGTTAGGAAGAACGATGCATCCTAAGTGTACACAACTAGTAGTAAAGGTGAAATGGCATCTCAAGAGAAATAACATGGTGATCAAAAATCGATAAATGAGCCTATCATCAAGTATCAGGATTTCTATTGTAAAGATGGATAATAATTCCTGCACGACAGTTTTGTTATCCAGTCAGGAACCGAGATAGAAGTATTACTCGACCTAAATTATTTAAGCAGTTCCTATACAGACATAATTACGATAACCTGAACAGAAGTAATTAGAGGAGAAATATCATTTGTTAAAACAAACATGCTGATACAGAATCTAACCTTTTCATCAGTTTACTCTCAGTATTAGCCCCATTAGCTGAAGCGAAGGCATCACCTATTGAATTTGGCAGTGCAGTTCCAGATACACACATATTGGCATCCCAATGCTGCAGAGGACTTTGTAAAACATATTCGGATAATGCTGAAACGATTGCATTCTCAGGAAATGCTACGTTGTCTTTTCTGCGAGGGGAATTGGGACCATATGCACAACCAGAGTCAAATTCACTTTCTGGTTCACAAGAATCCGGAGTCTTTAAACCATCTAGTTGATCTAGACTTGGTAATGGAACAAGACCATCCAAAAAGGTACAGGAATCACTAGCAGATCGTCGGTGTAAAATCCCACTGGAATCTGAGCCCGAATCACTCAACAAATCATTAAGCCATGCTGGCTGCTCCTCAAAAATAGAACTTTGCGAGATTGATTTATGGTGTCTCGGGCCCCCAGGATACAATTCAATATTGCACAAAGTTGGGGAAACTGGACCATAAGCTGGGCGAGTTACGGTTTTCTTTTGATCGGGGCACCGAGGAGGAAGATGAGCTTGCCTCGACATGACTTATGTTAACTAGCTGCTGAACATCAGAATTTCTAGGCCTAATCAAAACTTATTTATATTTTAGCTTAGTTTATTCAAAAACATCAGAATAATATACAGACAAATTATTAGAACATATGAATTTAGAACAAAAAAAGCGTAAATAATCATGTATTTCAAGAATCCAATAAAAGAATTTGAACAGTTTTATGAACTTTGCTCAGCCAAGCCACGTGGTTTTGCACTGGAGTTCCAGCAACCAAAAGATACAAATTACAAGGTTGCAAGAACTTGTCATAATATTTCAAATTATTCTAAGTGTCATTTATTACTTCAACAGATAATAAAAGTAAAAAAAATTCACCATAGAAGAAATTATGAATCGATTCAATTCAAGAATTCAACCAAACCAAATAATGGCAAAGATGCATTTTAAATTAATACAACAGTACACTAATGAACAATTAATAAAAAACAAAGAAACCAACTTGGAATTGCAAAACCAAGAAAACAATCTCTCTCTATAATCGCTGAAGAGAACAACAAAAAAAGAAAGAAAAAAATAAGAAGTTAAAAATTAAAACAATCATCAACCCGATTACCCGATACAATAAAAAGTACAGCTCAAACTATAATCCCTTCGAATTTGCCATTCAGTTTAACCATATTTCTCAATACCTAAACACCAAATTAGAGAAGCAAAAGAACAGTGTAAGAGAAACCGTAGACACAAAAAAAAAAAAAGAAAAAAGAAAAAGGGAGAACGCCCATCTATTTTCTTTCACTGCAACATCTGGTTCAACATTTTTCCAAAATTCTTAGAACCAAAAAAGAAAGAAAAATCTCGGCATACCTTTTCCTTTTTGAAGGAATACTCAAGCGAGTGGCTAGGTTCAAGAAAAATAAGAATGCAAAGAATCTTCGAAACTTTAACTCAATTTTTACTAATATATAGAAATCACTATTGCTACATGCATTATTCTTGTAGATATACTGAAATTATTATATGAATTAGAACGATATTCAGAACTACATTGGAGAACAGTTTTGTACGGAAAGGAGGCGTTTTTGAGTTGTGTAGAGCTCTCTCACCTATGTATTTCTTGCGTGCGTATTAACGTCACCATCTGAAAAAAGACTAATTTATTGATGTTTTATTTGAAGAAATACAAGGAATATTAAATGAGATTTTGACCAATAGACTTGGATTTTCTTCCATGCATTTTTTTAGACAGAGTTTGACTATTTTCCATATATGAAAATTGTTCCATTCTTTGTCAATGTAAGGAAAAGAAATTTACCTAAAAGATTAATTGGATTTGAGTTGCATCCTACACTTAACTTGAAGCTCAATTGCTAAGAAAGTGAAGTTTCCATTCCAAATCATCATCTAGTTGGTCGAATCATTGTTTTTGCCAGAAAAGTCATGAGTGCATAATGTTTTTAGACTTTATTCTGATATGATTATAAGCTACATGATTTGAGATCTTTTGTATTCGTTGAAATTAAATTTCAAATAGATATATAAATTACTTATTGCTCAAGAACATAAAAATCGTTTAATTTATATATTAAGGGTCTGTTAAAGTTAGATTAAAATCTGATTTTAATCCAAATTAAAGTCAAGCAGTTAATATTAATAACATCTTTTATGGGTTTCACAACTTTTCGGTCACACATTTCAAAAACTTTTATCACAATCTACTAAAAATATAATTTTAATCCCCACCAAACACCCTCTAAATTGAGTTACGTAATCACTCACTCATCATATTATTTTAGAAAGGAATTATAGCAAAATAATTGTAATTGTGGTCACTCGAGGTGAATTAATTTGACCACAACCTTTAGGGCCTATCTGTCTCTCATTTTGGAAGAAAAAAAAATAGAGTTTTGAATAATATTTTTGAAGAATGTGTGATTAAAAAGTAAAATAATTTTATTGATTTGTGTATAAAATATTTTATTGAGTGACAAACATGGGCTTAATACATTTGTCGGGAAAGAAAAAAGGTCATTTTCTTTGATAAGTGTGTCTCATGATAAGTATTACAAAACAAGCAACCTTTACTTTTTATTTCTACTCATGCTTCTTTGTCAAATACTTTCAAATTTATTTTTAATCACAAATTTT
>CAIGRL010139139.1:0-12575 GCA_903798325.1 Fraxinus xanthoxyloides
TGCATTCCCAATTCAGTCAATTTCATCATTAACATGTTTTAAACCGTCTTGTATTATTAAATTAAAAATATGGCATACACATCATATATGAAATAAATAACCACCAAAATCGGGTTGAAGTACCCTATGCAATCTATCGATAATAAGCTTATTTACACTGGTATTGTCGAAAGTAAAAGAACGAATTTTACTCTCGCATTTATATTCTCTAATAATATTTATAATAGTATTAAATATATTTTGGGCATTGTACAGGAACTCAATAATTTTAAAAGTAATAATTTTTTTTATGCAAAACCCAAAGTTGGTTGATATAGTGTGCAGTTGCAGCTGTGTAACCTCTTTTATTAATCTCATCCCACAAATACAAAGTTAAAGATATCACACCCCCATATTTTTCTAAATCCGCAATCAGTAATTTATGTGAATTAAGAAAATACTCAATTGTATCGGAATGAAGAATATTTCGAGTTACCCCAATGTACCTCGGTTGAAGATATTGTATGACGTAGGAAACGAAATGTTGGTTGTTCGCTATTACTAGTGGCAACTTTGTCGCGGCAACGAAATTCACCATTCCCCGTTCGAGCTTTTTCCTCCAAATACATTCACGTAGAAAGTGGCGTAGTAGTAGCTCCGGCGCCTGAACTACCAAACTGTAATTGTGTTTGACCAGTTGGAAGAAGCTCATGTTTGGCCGCACATGTTTTGTAGTGACGGTTGAGGTAGGTGGTTACAACGCCTTTTTGCCAATCGTTGTTGATAGTATTACATACTGCCTTGGTTTTTGGAACTCAATCGATCACGCGACCAGTTTAAACCAATTTAAAATGGTCCCAACATTTTTCCTGCTATTTCACCTTTCTCTTCCCTCTTGCGTCGGGAATATATACTGCAGGTTCTTCATCGACTTCCAAATCAACTGGAGGACTAGCATCAACATCATCCAAATCAATGGATGACTACCTTTATGAATGTCGAAATCTTGAATATTTTCTGGAATGAGTAATTCATAGGCCAGCGAATTCATTCCCAAATTGACTTTAGGCAGGTGTTTCGCCTCCGACACCGAATAAGTTTTCAACAAACGATCGTGGATCCATTTGTGAATAATTAAAATTGAATGTTGAAGACTTGAAGTAGAATTGAGAAATGAATGAAGATTATGTAGTAGTGTAGAAAATAAATTGTAAAATCAAGATTATAACTTGACAATGTAAAAATAAAGTGTAGAAGAGTATAGATTATAAAATGATGATAATGATTTGTAAATAAATTGTAGAGACTAGAGTAGACAATGAGAGAATGATTGTATATTTGGTGGGAAAAAATGTTGTAATGGATAAGTATTTATAGGAGGAAGAAAAATGAAATGGAAAAAAAAAATTCAAAGACTGAAACGGTCAAATGACTAGAACGATCACTGAATTCAGTGACCATTCTCGTCACTGAATTTCTTATTTTATTTATTTATTGCGAGCCACAAGCCGAGCAGACTCGTGGCTCACAAAAAAACACGAGCCCACGAGCCTGTCTCGTGGGCCTACTCGGCGAGCTGCTCGGTTTGAGTGCCTGTTCGGCTTGGGCTCGCCTTTTTGACTAGCCCGAGCCGGCTCAGGCTCGATTTTGCCAAGCTGGCTCGCTTGGCTCGGTTGTCACCACTATCAAGTTGTCTAAACTTAAACAGTTCAGCACATTTTAATAATTCTTTAAAAAAAATCTTTAAATAACTCGACAATGTAAAAATAAAATGTAGAAGAGTATAGATTATAAAATGATGATAATGATTTGTAAATAAATTGTAGAGACTAGAGTAGACAATGAGAGAATGATAGTATATTTGGTTGGAAAAAATATTGTAATGGATAGGTATTTATAGGGGGAAGAAAAATGAAATGGAAAAAAAAAATTCAAAGACTAAAACGGTCAAATGACTAGAACGATCACTAAATTCAGTGACCATTCTGGTCGCTGAATTTCTTATTTTATTTATTTATTGCGAGCCACAAGTCGAGCAGACTCGTGGCTCACAAAAAAACATGAGCCCACGAGCCTGTCTCGTGGGCCTACTCGGCGAGCTGCTCACCGAACAGCTCGTTTGAGTGCCTGTTCGGCTTGGGCTCGCCTTTTTGACTAGCCCGAGCCGGCTCAGGCTCGGTTTTGCCAAGCTGACGAGCCGCTTGGCTCGGTTGTCACCACTATCAAGTTGTCTAAACTTAAACAGTTCAGCACATTTTGATAATTCTTTAAAAAAAATCTTTAAATTCCAAAAATACAAATGATGAGAAATTATTTAACTGTTTTGCACGGTAATAAAAAATAAATTCCGTGTAGATAAAAATGTTGCGGTTGGAGAGTTGATATACGTGTGAGTGATACTATTTATAATGAAATAAACAACTATAACAAAAGGTTGATACCAATTTGCTTCTTGTTAAAAGAACAACTTAGTATTAAGCAGTATGTTGGGATGAATGATGCAATCAATATTCCCAAATTAAGTGAATGTAAATGGATGAGCTAGCCACGAGAGTGGACACTTTATGTGACCCCCTTCTTCGAATTTTATTTGAAAATACTACAATGAAAAGTTTAGATGAATTTGCTTGTTACTATTTCATGTCCCAAAGGTCTCGTTAGTTGTGATTCCAAGATTCAAATTTGTTTGCGGTCGTGACGACAAAGGTTCGATTAATGAACAGGAAACATATCTCCACAACAAGTTCTTGATTTTGATCCAGTCCGTCACACTTTTGATATCACCATTGAGAATGAATGAATGAATTTTCTTGACCCTCTTTGGATTTTATTGCAGAATTGATGAACAAGTAATTGAAAATCAAATCGACTTAATAAGTTTAGGATCAAGGCCACTCACGTGATCACCTTCATCGGATTCATCACTTTGGGTGTAGCATCTCGACTTTCATACCATTTACTTGATAATAAATTATTTATAAATGATCAAACTTCATTTTAACCATACATTTCAATTAATCATAAGTGTAATTAAACCCTTTGTGTTGAGAAATACTGAGGGAAGGCAAAAAAATTCTAATATAAAGGTCCATCTGATACGACATACTACACATGATAAACATGCCTTATCATGTACATTCTTCCACGCAACATTATGATAACATGATGCCACTGGCGGATACTACTTTATAAATTAAAGCAAAGCTCGTAGAATGTTGTAGACAATATTTTAAATTCTTCTTTTACACTGCCTAATACCGTACAATCCATTCAACTAAACAAGCTGTAATGAAGAAATGCAACAAAACTTATCAATTGTCATGTTTAAGTGTCTAGTCTAGCGTTCTAAACATGTTATAAGGTATTGTGAAGGAACAACTTTGAATGGCCTAAGTTCTGGCTTCTCTGTAATATAGTTTCAAAAAAATCAAGTGAGAAATGGATTCACATACTATTGAGTGCAAAATGCATCTAAAATCTTGTATTATTTACACACTTTTCTTCTGTGTGGGTTCTGGGCAGTTCACTATTTACAAGTTTAGGATGGCAAAAATCTGCCTAAAGGAACATACCAACATGATAACCACAGCCTTTCTAAATATATGCAATATAATTTCCCACAACCTCAAACCAAATCGAACAGAAACCATCAGATCCAAGGAAAACTAAGCAGCTTCATCAAAATTGACTCTTTCACCTGTAGAAAATATATTCCAGAATAAAGCAGCAGAGAAATACAGAAATGCTGTCAGCAACAAAAATCCCTTGAAAGAGCCGACTAGTTCAATGAAGAAACCAGCACCAACTGTTCCCACCATAGCAGCGAACGAGCCGGCAGTATTTGAAAGACCTGTAGAAATGGGAAAAAGACAACTATGTCATCAAATACATATTCTGGACAAGCATGGTAACGAGAATTGGATAGCATTCAACAATGTTACTCAAGAAAAAGAAGCCGAAATTTTGCTTATTATAGCATGCAGCGGGTCACTCTGCCTAATCTCATCGAAGACTGTTGCCAATGGGTGGTGCACAGAACATGCGGGGAACACCATGTAAGAAGTGAGCATGTTTGGCTAAGCATAATAAGAAGTAGAGATTACTTTCAAAAGGCTCATGTCTAGACATATTTGGATAGCTTGCTTTTAAGTAAGAAAGTTACTTCTTAGTTACTCTTGCAAGTAACTAATTTATTTCCTATTACTCGTTTCAAAACTTTCAACACAAGAATCCGGCAAGTGAAGTGAAATTTTGTTCTTTCAGGATCAACTTCTTCCTCCTCATTCTTCCCTTTTCGTTTCTGACTTTGCTATTGTATTGACAATGGTGGATGTGCATTTATTATTGATTCTGCTACATTAGCTAGATTCTTATTTACTTGAATTACACTTATATTTATACAGCAGCGAACGGTATTCAGTAGACCCAGTGCTTTATCGAAATGTTAAAACTAAATGATTTAAAATCATTAGGCAGAAAAAATAGAGAAATTACCATGTAGTACCCCAGAGTACTGTGGGGCAATCTCCTGGTCACAGAAGAATGACAGAAGTTAAAATTGCCCAATAATTGCTGAAATGAGTAATTATAGTGTTCAGAGTATGTTAACCTGAAGATTCACAAGGAAGCCGCAGTGACTAAATGCTTTCAGTCCAACAGCTACAGTAAGCCAAGCAGATGCTAATACTGGACTTTTTGCTGTCGTTAAACCAATGAGAGCAATGCCAGGCCCAATAAATCCGATTGACTGCCAAGAAAATATAAAAATAAAATAACAGATAAATGTCATATCCATAGAAAAGAAACAAGTCAAAAAATGATCTCTCATCTCATCAAAAAAGAATAAATAAGTAGAGGTTCGAACCTAAACAAGCAATTCGGGTGATCATGTTCACTTATCAAAGTAGGATAATAAGTAAATCAAATGTACAAACATAACAGAAGTAGCCTAAAGTACCAATCAGAGTCTCCATTATGAAGGAATAGGCTAAAATTAGATTACCACTAAATTTCAGTAACCAAGAAAAGATACAAATAGCATATTATTCCTTCCAATTACAATCAACACTGTTTCATATTGCAAATCACTAACCACTCATTATTTTCAGGAACCAAATTTGTCCCAGATGTCAAAAATACTGATTTTAGTAACGGTGATTCAAATTCGAAGCATGTTTGAGAAGTGTTTATAAAACAGTGTAAATTATAAATAAATAGAAATTGGTGGTGAATAAGTGGGTAGTATTTATGGATCCCTTAAAAAGTGTGATAAATAAAATGTGGCTGGAGTGCTTATAAAAATGTTTATAAACATGAGCCAAACTTAGGCTTGAATAAAAAGCTAAATGTTGTACATTTAAATTACACTGAAACTGCTAAGTCAAACCACATGAAAAAATATGGACACTTGATATTTATTTCATTCGGCCCAAGCTTCAATTATTACTTAGAAAAGATATTAGGAGCTTTTCCAATTTCAAAAAGATAAGTAACTTCACTTCCGGACTAGGGGTGTCAACTGGCCAATGGCTACCTGGCCCAGAATTTTTTTTTTTTTTGTTTTTTTTTGGCTATCTTCTAAAAATATTGAAAAGGGGAAAAATAGAAAAGAGGCATGCAGGCAATCAGGCATGTTAACAGCCCATCTTTTCCCGCTCAGGCTTTTGGCTGAAAGGAAGGGTGTCTGCCATCATCTTACCTAGAAAATCTTAAGATTGAGAAAAATGAATGTCCTTACGTGTAATATACAAACAAAGGACAACAAAGTCCCACCTGCATAATTTTGCGAGTCAAAGTAACACTTATGCCTCTTTGAATCATCATGTCTGACCAAAACCCAGCAAAGTAGCCAACTACAGCCATCATGCTCCATGGAACAGCACTAAACCATGCAGCTTCCCTGAGGTCAACGTGATATATCTACAAAAGATGTACATCCTCTAATTTATCATTCATCTCAGTAAACGATAAGTTAGTTGGAATCTGGAAGCAATTACACCTATATAATGTAACTAACCGTTTTAAAGTATATTGGCATCCATGAAAGTATAACAAAAAATCCCTGCATGAAGCAAAAGAAATATGAAATCATCTTCTATAAAAATAATATTGCAAAATTCAAAGTAATGGCTGATAAGTTATACATGTGTGGATTCTGGTCAATACTGACAGTAATAAGTTACAAAATGAAACTACAATAAGATACTGAGCTAAAGGATGAGTGAATGCATTACCCAGCTGTGCATGGCATTTGCAACAATTAGAGACCAAGTAGGTAGCTTAGAGAGCAATCGCCTAAAAGGAGGAATGACTTGTCTTGTTTTCTTTTCATTCCTTGAGAGAGAGGGTATGGCCACCTTGTTCTGTATGTACCTCAACTCATACATTGATATTTGAGGACTCTGCTCAGGGGTGCTCGAGGTTGCAGATACCCAAACCAACACCCAAAGAAAACCAAATAATCCGAATATTACAAATGGTGCATACATACCACCCTGTGACATGAGGATTGGAGAAAGCGTAAGTCCAATAGCACTTCCAAGCTGAAAACCAGCCATTGCAAGTCCTACAACCCTTGCGCGTTCTGTTTGAGGAAACCATCTGTAACAAAAATTCAAATAGTTTTAACATTTTGGACTTAACTTTGCCAACTTTCCCACATCCTAATTGATAAAATGATGTGAAAAAAGAAAAATCATTTTCAAGGGATTCTATAGCTTTGGTACCTTGCAATCATTTTGTTCATACAAGGAAGCGCTACACCTTCTGCTATGCCGAGCAGCATTCTCATGGCAAGCAGTGACAACACAGATGTTTCTGCAGCCCAGGGAGTAAGGAAAGTGGCCAAAGACCACAAAGCCACTCCCCACGCCATGACCACCTTACCACCATAATAGTCCACCAGTGTCCCTCCAGCTATTGGTGATATCATGTATCCCCATAGAAAAGATGACTACCATTAATGAAAATTAACCCAATCAAAGCCAGTAATAGTAACCAAAAACCCCAGCTGAAAACAAAGAGATAGCATATATCTTTATGCTATATACATCACTAATGTTTCAAATTTTCACAAAAACTCAACGATGAATTTATTCCCATTCCAATTTATTTATTCTTTACACAGTGCCAAGAGGATGCCACCCATTTACAAGAGAATTATTATTAGTTCTCTAAGAAACTATATGTATTCTACTACAAATCGGGATTAAAGATAGAACCCCAGAGTAAATACTTGAATCCACAAAAAACGTTCTTGAAGTGCTGCAGAGTATTTTCTATAGCCTCAAATATGTGTTGATTTATATATATCACCTAGAAAACTGCACATTGGCATTGTATCCGAATACCAGTTCTCCTCCATACAACTCCAACTTAAGAATGAATGCTTCACGAGGTATTGTTTATCTCGGCCAATAGGTGAAGAGAAAAAAGACCATAATGCTTGAGCCACCAATTGTTACACCACAGCTCGGCTGAGATGTTACAATCACTCCTTGTTTGAGACACCACATCCTGATGGTGCTACCTGCCATACAGAAGAACTACTCCACTGCACATCAAGTTAGGCTATGCGCACTGATGATATGCATCATGCGGCAGGTGTAGTAAGTTGGTAAGACTTTTTGGAAATATTTTGAAAAGCAATAATAAAGAAACACATCCCTATTCTGGGCAGAATTTCAAGATGGAGAATCCATATTATACACATAACTATCCATCTGCACATAGAACTTTCAAAAAAATTCTTAGAAACTCTATATATTACTTCCATATATACTACATAACAGAGTTCCCACCCTTCACACTACTAACTGAGATTTATTACAATATCATGTACTAGCTAAATAAAAATCATTACCCAAGTTCAGCACTTACTTGCTACTGCATAATTCTTCTTTTCTAATTAGTATTTGTCCGCAACAACTATAATAATTATTCCTTTTTCAAGAGAAGGCGCATGAAAGCATTTATACTCCGCTTGCATGTGCAGAAAACCTTTAATGCGGGTAATATATGCAGACACTTCCACAAGCCTCACATAAAGATGAATATTCAATGCAGATAGCTCATTACAAAACTCAATAATTAGAAATTTAGCTCAATAGAGAAATTTGAGCAGTAACGACATCTAAAAATACCATGTGCGTGTCTATTTCATACCAGGAAAAATGTTGGATGAAAACTAGTTCAAATCGAAATGGGAAGAAACTTTTACCTGAACAAAACCTGCAAAAGATTGACGCCAACCATGTGCGAGTGAAAGCGGCACAATAGCCACCGACATGACAACACGGTCAGCATTACACAATGCCAAAGCTAATGCAAGCATTGCCACCACTTTGACTCTCTCTGAAGTAATAAATTCCGAAAAACTCGGCGCTCGTGCTTCACTTTGGTCGCCAAAAGAACTCCCCGCAATAGATTGAGCATCATTTGATGAAGCCCTCAATTGATTTAATTCATAATTCCGGGTTTTATACGGGAATTTTTCCGTAAAAGGATTATTCACAGAACAGAAAGTTCTGAAGGAGTTTGTGAAGATTGTACAAGGAAACTTAACGTTAGAAAGTTTGTGGATTTTGTAGGGTTCGGGGTTTTGGAGGATTGGAGTTGGGTTTGTGACATGGCGTCGATTAAGAGCGATCGGAGAATTCATGGCCGCCGGTTACTCTGCAATTTCTTCTGAATTTCGGCTGGATTTCTATGAATTCCCACTCCGATAAACCTTATCTAAAAGGAAAATTCATATAATAACGAATGCTGCTTCCTGTAAATTTTTAATTGGACTGAAAATCTTCGTTTTGGGATTTTTCAATTTATCTTCAATTTGAGCGACCTAATGTTGTATTGAAGTTGGACCTATCACTCTGCTTCGTAGTGAACTGTAATCTTTATCCTTAACTCTAATAAAATCTACAATTAACTCGTTGGTTGCTTTTGTATTATTTGTGTTTACGGATAAGCTAATTTCCTTTTAACTTATTTTATCATTTTAAAATTACTTTCTTCTTAGTAATGGCAAATTTATAAATAATTGATAAAATAAAATAATGGTAAATTTTGTTATAAAATCGAAGGACTAAAGGAGAAATGGAGAAATATAGAGAATAAATAGATAGAAAAGTAAAGAAAATAGTCAAAACTCAAAATGCATTCTATTTAAAATCAATGTCACATATTTATAGAGTCCAAAACAGAGTTACAATTGAAATTAAATAGATCTTTTAAATTAAATAAGACTTGTCTATGTATTATGATAATACTTAATAATCGTCAATAATTTTCTCATAGTTTTACAACACTCCTCTTTGATGATTATTTATATAATAACTATATCATTGAAACCTTGTTTGACAAAAATGATAAAAGAATATAAATAATTTGTAGTAACAAAATACTCCTCGTTAAAACCTTATAAAAAAAAACCTAGGATAAAACTTGATCGAAAACAAGAAGTACAACTACTCCCCTGATTTCAATAGTGAAAATTCTTGTATCAAGTGATCCATGTCTTGTATGTCAATGTGTTCAATATTTTAATTTTTTGTGAGATATGTCTCATGTTGTCTATAGTCTTCAAATAACAGTGTATTCATACGAGATATTTATCAATCTTTAATAATTGTAATAACATGATGATTCGAAAAATGGTTTTTGTTGATCTCTTCGTGGGTTTCATATATATATCAGAGTATTATTTTTTGAGTAAATATCATGTATGTTACGAAAATTCATCACACAAAGAATATACCTCATTAAAACCTTATTAGAAAAAATAAATTATGAAAAAAATTCTAATGAAGGAAAAAGAATACATTATTCTTTTAAATACACCACAAAAGTAGTCTCATCAAAAACATTGTCAGAAAAATTCAATGGAACAAAACTTTGATCAAAGGAAAAGAGTATTCTCCCCTCATGATAATAGCAATTGAATTATATGTTTCAAGTATAAAATGCTTCAAGGATAGTACTAAAATCATACAAGATAAGTTGCTTATAGTCAAATTTATTATATGCATTGTCAAACTAATAAAATAGAAACTTGTTATCACATCCACCATATAATAATTTATTTATTTACATAAGTTTTCTCGAAATTCATTATGTAAAGAATCGTACATTTCATATTACAACTTTATTTTTTCTATTTCCATTTTGCATAAGTATATACCTTTAGGTGCTCAGATTGTAAATCTAGAAATTTTGGGTTTCTCTATTAAATTCAATTTATCAGGATTGTGTCCATTGATTTGGCCAATTATTTATTCGACCAATATATTTTAACGAATTTATCTTGATTTCTCGCTATTAATAATACAATGAAGTACATCATAAGTAACAATGTTTTTGACAACCTTTTCTTTTCAATTCTATTATTTTCTATAATGATATGAGATATGAGATATCTCAACTTTCAATATATCAAGTACTTGAACTTCTTTTGGGATTTTATAATTTGTTGTGTTTAAATACTCATCAAGAAGTATATGTCTTCTCAATGGGATTATCTTTCCTGATTGCTACATTTTTGTTTGGAGATTTTTCTTTTAGAATCGAATATTATCACACTTCATGCATGCCATCAAATATCATATTAACTAGTTGTCTTCTAGAACGTTAATTCGATTGGAATATTTAAAGTTGATGTGTGAGATATTGATAGTAAATGAATCTAAATAAATTTTCTTTCGAACCTTTTGTTTGAATTATCTTTTGTGAGGATTTTGATAATGATGCATTTGTACATTATTTCCAGCTTCTTAATTTCTCCCCCTAATGCTGAGAGAATTGTTCCACCAAATCAATAATCAGCAAATCGTTTTATAAAATATCACCTATTAGGATTTGAGATATTGTATAAGGGTTAAACTATATATTTATTCTCAACATTCTTTACTTTTTATCTTAGTATATTGTAGTAGATTAATTTTACGCATACTGCACTATTAAAATAATTAGATGAAAAAATTAGACTTTGATTATAAGTCAGTTATAACAGAAAGAATTATGATGTTGACATGATACGTAATAACTTTTCCCTAAACACAAATGTAAAATATTTTGTTCTCAATTAAATTAATTGGAGGCATTTAACAAGTAATATTATTAAACCATTTATCGACATCTCGACTAACACCTATCAAAAGGTTGAGATTTAGGATCACTAGCATTGACTAGACACATCGTTTTGATTGCATAATCTGAATATTATGCTCATAATTTAAAATTTATGCAATAATTTCTCAAATTTCAGGTTGCGAATACCATATAATCATCTAATATATATGTATTAATCTATTAGATACAAATAATATTTAGATGATCAACGTAGAAGATGACGAGACCCCATTTATCACTCTAATTATTTTTTAGAAATATTGGAAATTTGATCCCTATTTAGCAGGGTTAGTGAAAAAATTTCATGAAAGAGAACAAACATCGTATATGATTTCATGAATTGAAGAATTTTCTCATTCTTCATTGAATATCTATTTAAATTTTTAATTTTGCATTATTATTGATTCAGCGACGATCTAACTGATCTTGCCAAACAATAAAATCAAATTGAACTTTTGGTTCAATATAAGAAATAATTCAATTATCTAATTTCGAAGAATATGATTAAACTTTCAAACTAATCAATTTTTTTCATGACATTAGTTATATGTTATCATTTAGAGATAAACACTAAAATAATATATTATTCAGTGCTACTTCGAGAGCACGTTGTATTTTATTATTGCTTTTTTAAGAGCAATATGTCAATATTCTTTTGGAATATTAAGAATTAAAATTTATGCTCTTCAAGAACATGTAATATTTTTTAGGAATATTAATTATAATGTTGTATCGTTTCAAAATTAACAACAAACTATTTATAATAAATAGATCTACGACTAATATTCTTTTGGAATATTAGTTATAATGTTGTACTATCTTAGGAACAAGAACATGATAAATTATTAATTTAAAGTTTATGAAAAAAAAACATTTAAAATATTTAATCGTGTTAAAGATATAAAGAGCATTTAATAAAAATATATTTTACAAACATAGATAAAATGAAAGAATAGGTTCATGAGATAAATAAACAGACATAATAATAATTACTTTAATTAATCACTTTAAAAATTATTATGATATAATTTATTGGAGGCTTTAATTTAAAACATTTGTCATTAGATTCAATGTTTCGAAACATTTTATTTACTGCCACCTACCGAACGGAAAAGATAAAAATTGTCTTCAAGATATATGTATAATTACGGAGAATAATTAATGAAAAAAAATAGATTGCATGTTTCTCGAGGCTTATTGACACAAACTGT
Organism: Fraxinus xanthoxyloides; assembly: GCA_903798325.1. NCBI lineage: Eukaryota > Viridiplantae > Streptophyta > Magnoliopsida > Lamiales > Oleaceae > Fraxinus > Fraxinus xanthoxyloides. The sequence goes on from CAIGRL010139139.1 coordinate 12,315, forward strand.
TCATACATTCGGCTTTCAATTTGCAAAAAGTCCATACTTTTCAAAATTTTTTTTTTTTAGCATTTTCAACTCTATTTTCACGTTTCATTGTGAAAAATGTCATTTTCATCAATTTTATCCAATTTTTCAATTAAAAAAACATAAAACGACCAATATACCATCCTATTTAGATAAGACAAAAAAAATAAAGAAATAATTGTAACAATACTCCCCAACATTTTTAAAAGCACAAATGAATCCTAAATAAATTATTCAAAAATT
>CAIGRL010139147.1:0-11866 GCA_903798325.1 Fraxinus xanthoxyloides
GTTTTGATATCTAATACATCCCGGACTACGATGTTAAATCGATTTTTTAGTTGGATTAGGCCTCAGCTGACGAGTGAAGTAAAATGTCGATACTACAATTGAACTAATCGAATCACGTAATCCACTTGGACCATTTGAAGCAGCATAATTATATTATGCTGCTCATGGCCCAACCCAAATGACTTAGATAACTTTAAGGTATTAGCTCACTTATACCTTTTGTTATTGGGCCCTGTTGTTTGACCTAAAACCTAAACCTATTCCTAACCTATTTATTTGGTTGACTATTACTATTGTGTGTGGAAATTATTAGTTGCAGCCGTCCCTTTGAGAAGAGAGAAAAAGAAACCGGTTTATTGTCTTGCTTAGTGCCTTGCTTGTGTGCCTTAAGAAGAGACCCGTCCTTTGTGGGCTCTACAAAATGGAGCAACCATTTGTGTTTGGGAAGTGTTGGATTTGGTGGTCGATTGATTGGTTAACTGAGCCTCGATCTTGGAGCAATTGAAGGAAATAATCTACAAAATGCACAAAGCATTAAAGCATGACAACCCAAAATTACTTCTTTATGGCCAATGTCACGTTCTAAAGTCGACAAGAAAAATGAAAAAAAAAATCTTCAAACTTACCTTCATGTGGTCCCTCCATGTGTGCGTTCGTCGGGGGTTTAACAGATGGGGTCGTGCATGGGCAACACTTCCAGATTTAGGATGAGGGTTTATGGAGGAATTGGGGAAAATCGATATGGAATTTGAGTTTTGATTTCGTAGAATAATGGACTCCAATCTCCAAGAAATCTGGGATCAGTTTCTATCAATCAACTCCACAATCCTCACGCCAAAACCACAAACCAAAACCTTCCCAAATCCGGTTGCTCAATGGCTACTCACAAAGGGCTGAATGTGAATATTATTGGGAGCTAAAAGATCAGACACAGAGTTTAAGAGAAAGTGAGAAGAACAAAGCCAAGGAAGAAAGCACAAAGCCAAGAACGCTCTTTTCTCTCAACTCTCACAGAACCGGCTGCCCAAAGGGATTGGAGGTGGGCTTTTTGGTTAGAGAATAGTAAGGCTCAAAAGGAATAAGTGGGCTGTCAACCAGATAAATATCGTCCAAGTTTTGGGTTGGGCCATGAGTAGCACTTATTTAATTAAGTTGCTTCAAATGACCCAAGTCAGTTATATGATAGGTTTAGACAATTGTGGCGTCGATATAGATTTAGTTATTTGGTCGATGCCGACTTAATAAACAATAGCTTACTTCATTGCCCGGGATTTATTGGGTATCAAAACCCAACATATTTTTGACTCTTCAAGTGCGTTTTTGTTTTAAATGTAATACATTTTATTTTTATTTTTAAAAGCTAAGGTCAAAATCATGTTTTGGTAAAAAAACATTTATGCTGACCGTGCTGAAAACGCCATTTTCTCCCAATTTAATGGACATTAGATGCCAACAAGAAATTCTATCCGCAGCGTTAGCGACTAACGAAACAAATTCTTGATGGTGATGGATGGAGTGCCAATGGGTAAAGTTGAATTATGACTATGAAGTAGAATGAAGTTTGATGAGCAGTCTCTGAATATGGTATAAATTTAGTGATTTTTGAAACAACTCACTCAAGAGTGTAGTATGAAAAAGTCATTGCATAAATATACTTGAAGAAATAAATGCTATTAATTTGAAATAAATCACCACATAAACAGAAAATTTGTTGGTACTTTTATTTATCTGCAGAAGATGTCCTTTAAAACCTGTAAAAACTATTTTTCATTCTTTATTTTTAAATGTTTTTAAAATACTTTTTAATTTCCCTCGACAGACCATTGGTAACTTCCATAAATTAAATTAAGATTTGTTTATTTGGATAACAATCATCAGTTGGAAATTCATAGCTAATTTCATCCGTAGCCATCGCCCTTCAAAACACTGGTGCTAATTACTATGTAGCTGAATTTCTGTTGATTCTGTTGGCACCTTTTTTATACCATGGGGTGACCTCATACAAATGTCTCTTCTGATTTATCATAGTGGATGGAGACTTAATGGATTCAAGATCATTGAAAAGTTCTATTGCAGGGGTTTAATAAGTTGGAATTTTAAAGTTGCATTTGTTTAATTTCTTCTTCAATGTCTAAATACATTTTATTGTTAATATAACTACTCTATTGTTAGAATTTCATATTTTTTTATTCATAGTTAATGTGGTTAGCTAATAAAATTTCGAAAATCAGAATGGCAAAAAAATTCTAAGGCAAGTGGTATACCTGTAACAAAACTAGCAATGTGCAATGAAAATATATTAAATAAATGATAATACCTTCTGAAGAATTCTTTGTGGCGTTTCTACAAGTAGAAACTTACTTGTGGACCTTTGGAACCTTTTCTTCCGAAGTGGAGTATGATCGACTCCACAGTTTGCACATCCGATCTGTTAAAATAACTCATATGATAACATGATTATAAATTTGAATAAATGCATTTTGTTCCTTACATCCTCATTATCATTTGAATACACATTTTGCATTCTTTTACGCCACATACTTTGCACATCTGATCTATGTTTGATATTGTTGGAATTTGGATGTGACTCGAATTCCTTTGTTGAAGTATTTGGAGTAATTAAAGAATTCTAATTGAAGTGCAAGTTATGAAGAATTCAAGTTTGGAATGCTATTGAAATCTTATATCAAGTTGAAATTCCATTTTGAAAAGCCATTGGGAGTTGAAAATTAGTATGAGACTTAAAGAAGAGTTTTGGAATGGAGAAAACAATTAGAGGAAAAAAAAAAACAAAAAAAAATTAGGCAGATTGCCTGGCGCCGCAACGCTGGCCTTGGCCCCGTGGCGCCCGAAGGTGGGTGCCACAGCGCCACCTATGCTGTTCGATTTTTTTGCAATTTTCTTCTCTTACTTCGATTTGGACTTGATTTTTGGCATCTCACTTCATAACAACTCTACCAAGAGGGTTTGAACGTCTACTACATATTTTCTATAAATATTATATTCTTCTATATAATTTAACAAGTGTGAGATTTATGATTACTAACTTTTAGAATCACTGTAATATTTTTCTCCCTTCTCCATTATTCTTGAGACAATAAAATCTCCTAATTCCCCATCCATATTTTTGTCTTTATTATTCTTTTGTTTATTAATCAAATACTTTATCGCTATGCCATATAACTTCAACATCTTAATTTAGTGATTCGTATCACAACAAATGGTATCAATCCTAACAGATAGCTTCAAGAAGCAATATCGTACATAAAACCATATCGGATACTAACGGATAAGTCTGTGACAGGTTGACTATGTGGCCAATTGCACTTGTTCCATATGTTGATGTACTGTTAAACTGTTAAAGTTGACATTTACATTTTCTTGTCCAGGTTTCATTGAGAAATATCCTTTCAATAAAGATTAGTATATAATTTTTCAACTGGAATTAGTTGTGGAACAAGTAATTATTTTTAATCAAGAACAAAGCACATTGCCATTAAATTACAAACAGATATAAAGCTAATCACATGGTGTATAGTCAAAAATAAAATGCTCTAAGATCTTATATTTTATGATAAAACACATGTCCAAATTTTTGTGAAAAAGATTTAAATCCTAAGTGCATATCTTGTGCACAATACCCAACACGATATGAGAGTATAATAAATGAGATGTTATTTTTTGTTTTTTAATATTGTCCAATATACTATTTAATATTTGAGAAAACGAGAACCCAAACTACACCTAGAAGGAGGTGAATAGGTGTAAATGCAGAACTAAAAATTGTAATTAACTAGCAACAAGTCACTAATTAATTATCTCTAGATGGTTAAGCATACATTTCAATTACCCTATTTTTTGAATACTGCAAAACATGAAAACAATAAATAAAACAGTAAAAAACATGCGGAATGTTCACGGAAAAACCCCAACTAAGTAAAAATTCCAGGCGTTTTGCTAGTCAAAATCCACCATAAATGATTAAACTTACAGTCCATCAGACAAGACGACGACACGAACTTTGTGACCTCCTGAAATTAATACAGTCCTCCTAGATTGCGAGCCTTGCAACAACTCCTGATTGAGATTCTGACAGCCTTTCTGGATTGCGTGCACCTGCATCAATTCTTGACTGCAATCTGATGGCCCTTTTGGATCGCGCGCTCTTGCACTAGCTCCTTGACTGCAATATCAAAACCCTCCTAGATTCTCTAACCTCTGACTTTGTGGATTCATCTATCTCTTATGGACTCTTGAAGAACTCCGTGTTTCTCAGTAAGCTTGATATTTGGATTAACTGGAAGTGATGTTTTCTCCGCCAAGTATAATCAAATCAATAAAGGTTGAAGTCTCTCAATGAATTAGAAGATGAAAAGATGAAGCTCTCAAGTTCTCTCTATGTTTCAACTTTGACATTTACGTTCTATGGCAGTTTGGTATTTATACGATAGGGTTAAGGTTGAATAGGTCGGATAAAAAGTCTTGAAATGGCAATTAAAAATATTTCAGCTAACCCTATTGTTCGAGCGAAAGCTAGTGACGACAGGCGGGCGACAATGTTTTTGTTTTTGCTGCTAGAGTTAAGTCATGGCGAAAGTTTAACAAAATTGCTACGTTGTTTTTCCTTCTTTTTTATTCTCCAATCCTAGACCTAATATAACACAATTTCTACTATTTGCAACTAACTCCTTGACTTTTACAATATATTAGTTTTAGTCCTTTTTGTTGACAGACTTGTCAATTATACTAAATACCTAACAATATTCACTACCAAACTTATCATAAAGGCGTCGTTGAAGGAAAACCTAATATAATATGAAGTTTTATTCAAGCTGTAACATGAGTGTAAATAAATAAAATTTCTTGAATGTGTTAATAGACATTATAAAGTGATGTAATATGTTTAATTTTCGTCATAAAAATAAATCTGAACATGGTTTACGTATCTTCATTTTCTCTCGTAATTAAGTCATACACAATACTTTATAGGTGTCGTGTCAATGCAGCAAATTTATTCGTGTAATGTACACAAAAAATGGTTAAATATGATCAATATGTGAAAAATGAGTAGAGAAAGATCTACTTGATACTAATCCAGGATCTCCTACGAAGAAATGAGCCGTGAAGAATGAGAAAAGGGATTCCCAATGACTAAATCTCAAGAATAATAGTATATGCGAGTTGTAATTTCTCAAATAATTTACTTTCATAAGCAACCTATGTGAAGAAATCTTGTTGGATTATGTTGTTTTGTCTTACAACTAATGATTTTCCAGTTCATTCATACTTGTGCATATGTTTATTATTATGGCATTAACAATAGAACATGTTTAATGTGATCTTCATGAATAGCTTAATATCTAAATCATTGACAGGTTAGTTATGAACCAACATAATTATAACGAAGTAAATGTTATGAAGTTGAGAAAAATCATCACTTCCACATCAAGGGTGATGTGTTAGCTCAACAATATGTGCAATGTACAAACATATGAATCATGTCATACCCAGAAGAGGCACACTATACCTCGGATGACAACTAGCACAAGACATGTATAAGTTGGTGTCCAACCTCTGAGAGTTGCAAATGCTGTGAAGCCATTGCTCAGAACTCGCAAAAAAAGTATAGAAGGGAAGCAATCTCAATAAGGGTTGATGAAAACTACTTCGCAAAAAAATATAGATGGCCTCTGAAAAGTTAATGGTAGAACTAATGATTATACTAAAGGTGGTTTGTCTAAACGTCATGGCCTTTGACAAGACAACCTAGGATCCGGGATAAGTCCTAGGCCATTATCATGTCCTTGGCACTGCCCTCCACCAATCAGACCGATCACGTCAACTTGCCACTTGAAAATCACATATCTCAAGGAAGAGAATTGTATCCTGAAGTAAATGATGAAGTTTTGTGAGGGAGACTTCACTACGCCAAAAATGATCATTTGTAGCACTTAAAAGGCAACATTTATTGCTAAAAAGGCTTTTTAGCAACATTTTAATAAGTGAATGTTGCAATTAATTAATGTAATTGAGCTTTGATAACGTTTTTTAGAAGAATGTTGCGATAGACTCCCTTTTTCCAATATTTATTGAGTGTTGCGAAATGTTTTATTTTTCGCAATGTTTATCAAACGTTGCAAAAAGAAAAACCTTTTGCAACGTTTGTAAAACGTTGCAAAAAGTCTACATTTACAATGTTTTTTAAACATTGCAAAAGGTGATACATTTCGCAACGTTTTTTGAACGTTGCTAAATATCTCATTTTTTGCAAAGTTTTGCAAAAAATGTTGCGAAACGTCTATTTTCGCAACGTTTGATAAGCATTGCAAAAAGTGAGATATTAAACTTTTTGCAACGTTTTTTAATTGTTGCAAAAAAATTAATTTTTTACAACGCTTTTTGAATGTTGAAAAACATTTGTACTTTTTTCCCGAACTAAATTTTATACATGCTCAAACAATAGAAATAAAAAATAACCCAAACCCTACCATAATTCACCCTTCTCTCCCTCCACGCCTCCCTCCATTCATGCCTCTCCTCTTTCAATCCCACCATTTCCACCGAATATACCAAATTCATTTGGAACGACAAGTGAGCAGCAGCTGAAAAGATGCGAGCCACTCAAGGAATTTGAAGTCGAAGCCCTTTGTCTCAAAGCCATGGAAATCCTTGTTGGAGAGAGTAATGTTCAGCTTGGATGGATGACTCCGTCACCGTAAGTCGGAGAAGAATTCTTAATTAATTTCGGTCCTTTGTTTGCTTTATTAGTAGTTTTTATTTTTATTTTTATTTTTAGTTTTTGGCAGAAGAATTAGAAAGAGATCGATGTGATCGAAGAAGAAGGGCTACTTGAAGATGAAGAATTGAGAAAGGGTTTGCCCAAGAGATGCTATTTTCTCGCGTTTGTTGTCAGATTTTTGGTTTTGTTTTCGTTCTTTGCTTTGAGTTTGTCGGATGCTAGTAAACCTCAAAAGCCTAAGATCACCACGAAGGTTCATTTAATTTCTTCTAAATTCTCAAGGTTCTAGCTTATAATTCAATTCAATTGGCTGTTCTTCATCTCGAATTGACGATTTTTTATATGATATTACCTATTTGTGAATTTTAATGGTTGGTATGAAGCATATCATAATTTCTGGAAATTTTAGCTCAAAGTTATTGCAGAGATCTATTATGTGATTTTTTGTGTTGATCGAGATATACACTTTGGATCATTTTCATCAGTATGTCGAGATTTTGTATACAAATATTCTTGACTCTGTATATATGCAAGACGCTATCACATTATTTCTACAATCTATGCATTTTCCATATGTTTTACTGTATTCTGGAAAAGCCCTTGGGTATACCATATCGATTTTATTTTACCATTGGTGTAAAATGCTTAATCTGATATGAGTTTATAATTGGTTTTTAAATGTTACATTCGAAAGATTCAGGGTTCAAGCTGGTCCGGATAATACTGGAGTTTCAACTGTTATGATGTCCACGAATGCCTAATATTGGTGGTAATCTTGGCTATGGGAAACATGAGGATGCTCACAAGTTCATGAGGTTCTTCTTACTTACGTTACATCTGATTTTGATTTACATACTATTCGTGGCTTTTCATAGTCTTAAGAAAGTGTTTTGAACCCACTTTTTTATTTTACTATGATACAATTCAATGTTTTGTAGGTTTGCTATTGACACAATTCAAACTGTGTGCCTTGATGAATTTGGTGGAGAAAAGGCAGTTCATCCTAGATCCCAAGAGACCACCCTTATTCAGCATATATTTGGTGGTCACCTTTCGAAGAATCTATAACATAGAAGCAAGAAAAGAATAAGTTTTCCACTTAAGGATCTTTTCTTTTTGTAGGCTTAGTCAAACATGCTCTAAGGCCCCGTTTGATCTACATTATTATATCATTAAAATGAAAAATATGACCGTTATCCATTACATCAACATTTAAATTCAAATTTCTTATCTCTTGTGTAGGCCCAATAATGACTATATTTTTCATTCTCATTCTACAATAATTTGGCTCAAACAGGGGCTAAATCAAAAACGAGGAAAAGGGAGAGAAAATATTGAATGAGCAGAGGAAACTGATCCTTAAAGACACATTTTCCAATTTTCTTCTACCTTCAATGGAGAAGGAAGCAGGATCCCTGTTAACTAGTAGAGCAGAAAACTGGTTGCTCTGGGATTATGGAAAGCTTTTGTGGGACAAAGTTTCTTTGTCACCGTATCAACGAGGTATACATAATTGAACTATTTCTTGTCATTGTTAGATGCCACCTTGGATGGTGAAACTGTTATTTTGAAAAATCTTAATGCCATCGATTCATGTGAAGTTACTGTTTCTCAAGAAAAAATTCCATCTTTGTTGGGTTTTATTTATTTATTTATTTTTTATTTTTTTTTGAAATTTTAGTTGATTTTTGATGGTTTCACCCCTCTCAATTATGAGATCATCTTCAAGATGGTGGAGGATAATCCTAGACATGTTGGTCACAAGATGGATAATCTGAACATTGTATATGGTGATGAGTCTCTTCCACATCTGTATGAAAATTCCCGCATCTCAACGGATCAACTCCCTGGACAAGCATGTACTTTCTATACTGAAGCTTTGAATTGTTTATGTAATACTGTTGATAAAACTTATCTCCTCCTCCATGTTTAGGTATTGTCAGGCGAGCTGTGGCTCTTGGGCTCAATCTTCAAAACCCATTAGCGATGGTTGCACCATTATGTGGACGAGGAAGGGAGATATTATCCTGGAAACTTAATCCTTTGGAGAGCTTTCTTACTCCTGATGAGAAATATGGGATGGTGGAAGAAGTTAGGGTGGATGTAACCAATCGAGTGGGTCTTGCTATCAATTTGGCTGCTAGTCATGAATGGCTGTTTGCTCCTCTGTTTTTTTTTTGGAAATGTATTGAATTTTTAGACGCTTCAAAATTTTGGATCTGAATATCGTTACATTTTGGAGTACAATTAATAATGATTATTGGAGTTGTTTATATTGTCATCTTCTATCTTATTTTGAAGTTGATTTTGTCAAATTACTGTACAAATAAGAAAAATGTAAAATTAAAAATAAAATTATAAAATGACATATGGCAACGGTCAAAGAATGTTACAAAAAATAAAGATATAAGCATAAACAATAGGCAAAAAACGTTGCAAAAAGTTATTAGCAACGTTTAAAAAATGTTGCAAAAACGTTATTAGCAATGCTCAAAAAACGTTGCAAAAAGGTCTACAGCAACGTTAAAAAAACGTTGCAAAAAGTCTACGACAACGCTAAAAAAACGTTGTTGTATCCTTCTACTTTGCGGCAACATTGATGTTTGCAACATACGCACAAACGTTGCAAAAGGTCTTTCGCAATGTTTTTTGAACGTTGCGAAAGACAATTTTTGTTGTAGTGCTTACCTGTAAAAGGGGAAATTTTCATCCCAGGAAAAACATGAAAAAATCAAGGGAGTTTAGATGTACCACAATTACTTAGCTCATACCAATTTGATATTTATCTAATATGAAAATACGTAGTTTCCTAACTAAGTTTGACCTTACATGCGGAATTATACAATTAACAAGCAATAAGTCATTTTTAATTATTTCTAGATGGTTAAACAAATAATCCTATCATCCTCAGTTGATTATCATAATTTATAATAAGAAAGCAATAAATAACATCAATATTGATGACGGAGAAACCTAATTGGGTAAAAAATTTGGGATCAAACTAGTTACCTCCACTATAGACAATACGGAGTGAGTTATAGTTAGATACTATCTAGCCAATTTCAGTAGATTTCTTGATCTATTTCCTGTTGACTCCAAGGTGTGCTCCAAGACTTGATCCACGATGCGCTCCAAGATCTTTTGCAATTGTCTCTTTCTAGTGGAATTTTAAGAACTTGCTCCAAGGTCTTTTGGTCTTCGTGCGCTTGTAGTTCAACGTCTTTCAACCTTCAGAAACTTTCTGAAATCCAACTGAGTGCTCAGGATGTTTAGGAAGTAGGTGTTTTGGATTCTTCAATATAATATTTTCTCAAAGTGTGGTTGAATGATCTCAAGAATAAAAAGGATAAATCACAAAGGAGGAACATGTTCTTGGGTCTCTAAAGAATGATATGAGACAAAAGAATAATAATAAACCACACAACAATTTGTGCATAGGCTTGAGTATTTATAGGTGAAGGTAATTAGGTTGAATGAGCCGGAAAAAAAAACTTCAAACTAGAAACTTAGGGTTTTTTGGATCGACCTGTCACTCGAGTGAGACGCTGACGACATGTGAGAGACGCAATGTCGTTTGAGCGAGAGCTCTACAACATGCGGGCGACAGACAGGCGAGCTCGAGAAGTATCCAAGCGATGGGCTAGTGAAAAATGCGGTGTCGTGTTTCTCTTCTTTTCATGCTCGAATCCTAGACCTCATAACGTCCTAATTTATACAAATTACATCCTAGGTTCTTGACTTTTACAACATGTTACAAATTAGTCATTTTGTCCACAGAATCGCCAACACCTAAAACCTAATACAATCAAATACTGTAAAAACCTCATTTTACTAAACAAAATCTTATTAAGTTGATTAAATTGTGTCACATCACTTTTAACCATCTTGGGGGTACAACTTTTAAATGAAATATAGTTGTATTACATTTTTTTTTGACGGGATAAGGGGAGGTACCAAAATAACATTGTTTTGGGTGCACAAATATACATGAACTTATATAAATATACATGAAGAATTATATGTCATTGAACTGTAACAAATCACAACATACACATATAGAGGGCGTGTCAAATCAACAAATTTACTTGTGTACACACACGATCAAATTATAGACTTTCAACAAACCTTCGTACTGCTTTCACCTTTTATGCAATAAGGATTTGAGATTGATTTTCAATATTTTTGTTCTCTCGAACAAGAGAGGAATTAGATTGTTATACTTAATAGTTATGGCTGTCAATATATAGACAATGCTTTATTGGAGGTAAAGGTGATACATGTAATAATGTTGTATAATTATTTTCTCTCTTTTTTAGGGATGTCAATAGGGAGAGCAGGGTTGGCTCAACTTGTCAAAACATGGACATTACTTGGCTCGTCAAATGGACCTGCCTGCAGAACCAGTATTTTTTAACTTTCATGTTACAAAAATTGGATTTTCAATAATAATTTAAAAAGGTAACAATGTAGAGAAACATTAATAATAGGTCTAACTGATCCATGTGCACATGGCATGGCTGGCCTGTAGCAGTACATGTTGGACCCAGATTGGCTCTGCAAGTGACATAAGCCATTGCCACCTCTTTCTTGATGAATAAAGAAAGGAAGTGTTGCAGTTGAGATCTCCAACCTATGAGTCTCATAGCAGCTAGGTCCCCATTTATTTTCTTTTGCTAGTTGGGCTCTAAACCTATCAAATATGTACCTAGGACGAGATTTTTTCAAGGAGAGCATATTGTAATCAAGTCGTGTGGATCTTCATTTGATATTTTCGTCATTTTGACCATTAAAAACTAGAGAAAGAAGGTTGGTGGAGGGTGTGGGGAGAGCATGTGGGTTTTATTTTTATTTTTTCTCTCCCTTTCTTTTCCCATTATTTCTCATTAGTTACGAACAGAGATGGAGATGGGGGTGGGGAACCGCCTGCAACATTGTCCGCTGGTCCATTATTCCTAGTTAATTTGTAATTTATTTTTCAGTTTCGCCCCGCAAAAATTTTAACTCATCCCCACAAAATTTTGAATTTTTTTTATTTTTTTCCATTAATAAATATTGACCCAATAACTTACACTTTAAAATAAAACCATACAAAAATTTTAGACCTAAACAAAAGATCTAATAGTTACT